>CM072254.1:42156596-42206399 GCA_036851935.1 Coregonus suidteri
CCAGCCAGACACGTCAGTCTATCTCTGTTACTAACCCTGTTAACCAGCCAGCCAGACACGTCAGTCTATCTCTGTTACTAACAGCCAGCCAGACACGTCAGTCTATCTCTGTTACTAACCCTGTTAACCAGCCAGACAGACACGGCAGTCTATCTCTGTTACTAACCCTGTTAACCAGCCAGACAGACACGGCAGTCTATCTCTGTTACTAACCCTGTTAACCAGCCAGACACGTCAGTCTATCTCTGTTACTAACCCTGTTAACCAGCCAGACACGTCAGTCTATCTCTGTTACTAACCCTGTTAACCAGCCAGACACGTCAGTCTATCTCTGTTACTAACCCTGTTAACCAGCCAGACACGTCAGTCTATCTCTGTTACTAACCCTGTTTACCAGCCAGACACGTCAGTCTATCTCTGTTACTAACCCTGTTAACCAGCCAGCCAGACACGTCAGTCTATCTCTGTTACTAACTAACCCAGACACGTCAGTCTATCTCTGTTACTAACCCTGTTAACCAGCCAGAGACACGTCAGTCTATCTCTGTTACTAACCCTGTTTACCAGCCAGACACGTCAGTCTATCTCTGTTACTAACCCTGTTAACCAGCCAGACAGACACGTCAGTCTATCTCTGTTACTAACCCTGTTAACCAGCCAGACACCAGCCAGTCAGTCCCTTCATTCTGATCCTACCATGTGTTGCATGTCTTGAGGCTCAATCTAGTCCCGGGCCAATCTAATCTAGGGTCAATCTAGTCTTGTGTAATACAGTAGCTGCCTAATTTAACTCAAGAATTGACCACTTGACCTGAAATGTTAATTGAATAATGCTTGTCATTGAAAATAGGGCATTCACTTTTTTTAAGCCTCAAAATGACCCAAACTGAAAACCAAATGACTTCCAGTTTGTTTGTCTATAATTGGGTTCATGTTATTTCCAGAACTGAGCCAGGTGCCTCCTCCCTTCCCAATGACCTGAAGCAGTCCGTCACCAAGTCTGGACGCAAGATCAAAGGCAGGGGGACAATGGTACATTATCCTATTATAACTACTACCATACTATAACAATGGTACATTCTCTAGTCTGAAGTCTCTGTAAAGCCCCAATCTGTCTGTAAAGCCCCAATGTGTCTGTAAAGCCCCAATGTGACTGAATCAGGACTCAACACAAAGACATAACAACCTGTTATAAGGACAGAAGATGAACGGTACAGAGACAACTAGATGTTGCTAAATATCCTGAGAAATCTATTTTAATCTCTAAGAAACAAACGTTTCTCTGTCTCTGGTCATCTCCTGTATTCCTGATGAAACTGCCTAGCTCTCATTTTGCACCGTTAGATCATTTTCATTCCCCGCTAAAGCATCCATTCGATGTTGACTTCATGGACATCAGGTAACCAGCCCTTTGTGACCTCTGTGTAGAAACTGGACTAGACTATCAGGGGAGGAAGTGACATGTGCAGAACACCAGCGTGCTGTCTGGCTAGTTTCCTGTTCTGCTCTCTCTGCAGAGGGTATGTCAGTCTGGTTAGTTTCCTGTTCTGCTCTCTCTGCAGAGGTACCACACCCCAGCGTGCTGAATGTCAGTCTGGTTAGTTTCCTGTTCTGCTCTCTCTGCAGAGGTACCACACCCCAACGTGCTCTAAGTCCCGCTCTGCCTCGGAGGAGGAGGGGCGAGGAAACAGCGAGACTCCGCCCCACTGGAAGGAGGAAATGCGGAGAACCAAGTCCTACCAGCCGCCCAGCGTAGAGAGATGGCGCCGAGGAGACAAGTACGCCGCTGTTTCACTGTATACAGGAACTACACCATAGGTCTATAGGGCCACAACATGGCTATTGGGGGCAAGGAGACCCCGAGCTCCACTAAAACCATGTGCCGTTTTCAAGGGATTTTAAAATAAATGTTAGAACTATTTGGTTGTAATATCATCACCTCTTGAAGTCAAATCTACACATTTTCCGATTTATTCCACGTTTAGCTCCATCATCAGAGTTATACAGCAAGTAACTGCATGGTTTTCATGATCAGTAAACATCATTGTCTTTTCAGATACCTGAGGGTAGCCTATCCATTTGGCATGTAGCTACACTACCAGTCAAAAGTTTAGACACCTACTCATTCAAGGGTTTTTCTTTATTTTTACTATTTTCTACATTGTAGAATAATAGTGAAACAACTGAAATAACACATATGGAATCATGTAGTAACCAAAAAAAGTGTTAAACCAATCAAAATATATTTTATATTTGAGATTCTTCAAATAGCCACCCTTTGCCTTGATGACAGCTTTGCACACTCTTGGCATTCTCTCAACCAGCTTCACCTGGAATGCTTTTCCAACAGTCTTGAAGGAGTTCCCACATATGCTGAGCACTTGTTGGCTGCTTTTCCTTCACTCTGCGGTCCAACTCATCCCAAAACATCTCAATTGGGTTGAGGTTGGGTGATTGTAGAGGCCAGGTCATCTGATGCAGCACTCCATCACTCTCCTTCTTGGTCAAATAGCCCTTACACAGCCTGGAGGTGTGTTGGGTCATTGTCCTGTTGAAAAACAAATGATAGTCCCACTAAGCGCAAACCAGATGGGATGGCGTATCACTGCAGAATGCTGTGGTAGCCATGCTGGTTAAGTGTGCCTTGAATTCTAAATAAATCACAGACAGTATCACCAGCAAAGCACCCCCACACCATAACACCTCCTCTTCCATGCTTTACGGTGGGAAATACACATGCGGAGATCATCCGTTCACCCACACCGCATCTCACAAAGACATGGCGGTTTGAACCAATTTGGACTCCAGACCAAATGACACATTTCCACCGGTCTAATGTCCATTGCTTGTGTTTCTTGGTTCAAGCAGGTCTCTTCTTATCAAATCAAATTGTATTTGTCACATACACGTGTTTAGCAGATGTTTATAGCGGGTGTAGCGAAATGCTTGTGCTTCTAGCTCCGACAGTGCAGTAATATCTAACAATTACACAACATATACCCAATACACACAAAACTAGTAAGGAATGGAATGTAAGAATATATACATATATGGACAAGCAATGTCAGAGCGGCATGGACTAAGATACAGTAGAATATTATAGAATAGAATACAGTATATACATATGAGATGAGTAGTGCAAGATATGGAAACATTATTAAAGTGACTAGTGTTCCATTTCTTAAAGTGGCCAGTGATTTCAATAGGCAGCAGCAGCCTCTAATGTGCTAGTGATGGCTATTTAACAGTCTGATGGCCTTGAGATAGAAGCTGTTTTTCATTCTCTCGGTCGCAGCTTTGATGCACCTGTACTGACCTCGCCTTCTGGATGATAGTGGGGTGAACAGGCCGTGGCTCGGGTGGTTGATGTCCTTGATGATCTTTTTGGCCTTCCTGTGACATCCGGTACTGTAGGTGTCTTGGAGGGCAGGTAGTGTGTCCCCAGTGATGCGCTCGGCAGACCGCACCACCCTCTGGAGAGCCCTGCGGTTGTGGGCGGTGCAGTTGCCGTACCAGGCGGTGATACAGCCCGACAGGATTCTCTCAATTGTGCATCTGTAGAAGTTTTAGGTGATAAGCCAAATTTCTTCAGCCTCCTGAGGTTGAAGAGGCGCTGTTGCGACTTCTTCACCACACTGTCTGTGTGGGTGGACCATTTCAGTTTGTCAGTGATGTGTACGCCAAGGAACTTGAATCTTTCCACCTTCTCCACTGCGGTCCCGTCGATGTGGATAGGGGGGTGCACCCTCTTCTGTTTCCTGAAGTCCACGATCAACTCCTTTGTTTTGTTGACGTTGAGGGAGAGGTTATTTTCCTGGCACCACACTCCCAGAGCCCTCACCTCCTCCCTGTAGGTCATTGTTGGGAGGAGGTGTCCTTTTAGTAGTGGTTTCTTTGCAGCAATTCCACCATGAAGTGGAATTGTTCTGTTGTTCTGTTACTTGAACTCTGTGAAGCATTTATTTGGGCTACAATTTCTGAGGCTGGTAACTCTAATGAACTTATCCTCTGCAGCAGAGGGAACTCTGGGTCTTCCATTCCTGTGGTGGTCCTCATGAGAGCCAGTTTCATCATAGCGCTTGATGATTTTTGCGACTGCACTTGAAGAAACTTTCAAAGTTCTTGAAATGTTCAGTATTGACTGACCTTCACGTCTTAGTAATGATGGACTGTAATTTCTCTTTGCTTATTTGAGCTGTTCTTGCCATAATATGGACTTGGTATTTTACCAAATAGGGTTATCTTCTGTATACCCCTCCTACCTTGTCACAACACAACTGATTGGCTCAAACGCATTAAGAAGGAAAGAAATTCCACAAATTAACAAGGCACACCTATTAATTTAAATGCATTCCAGGTGACTACCTCATGAAGCTGGTTGAGAGAATGCCAAGAGTGTGCAAAGCTGTCATCAATGCAAAGGGTGGCTATTTGAAGATCCTCAAATATAAAATATATTTTGATTTGTTTAACACTTTTTGGGTTACTACATGATTCCATATGTGTTATTTCATAGTTTTGATGTCTTCACTATTATTCTACAATGTAAAAAAAATAGTAAAAATAATGATAAACCCTTGAATGAGAAGGTGTGTCAACTTTTGTCTGGTAGTGTATATAATACATACAGTGAGGGAAAAAAGTATTTGATCCCCTGCTGATTTTGTAAGTTTGCCCACTGACAAAGAAATGATCAGTCTATAATTTTAATGGTAGGTTAATTTGAACAGTGAGAGACAGAATAACAACAACAAAATCCAGAAAAACGCATGTCAAATGTTATAAATTGATTTGCATTTTAATGAGGGAAATAAGTATTTGACACCTCTGCAAAACATGACTTAGTACTTGGTGGCAAAACCCTTGTTGGCAATCACAGAGGTCAGACGTTTCTTGTAGTTGGGCACCAGGTTTGCACACATCTCAGAAGGGATTTTGTCCCACTCCTCTTTGCAGATCTTCTCCAAGTCATTAAGGTTTTGAGGCTGACGTTTGGCAACTCGAACCTTCAGCTACCTCCACAGATTTTCTATGGGATTAAGGTCTGGAGACTGGCTAGGCCACTCCAGGACCTTAATGTGCTTCTTCTTGAGCCACTCCTTTGTTGCCTTGGCTGTGTGTTTTGGGTCATTGTCATGCTGGAATACCCATCCACGACCCATTTTCAATGCCCTGGCTGAGGGAAGGAGGTTCTCACCTAAGATTTGACGGTACATGGCCCCGTCCATCGTCCCTTTGATGCAGTGAAGTTGTCCTGTCCCCTTAGCAGAGAAACACCCCCAAAGCATAATGTTTCCACCTCCATGTTTGACGGTGGGGATGGTGTTCTGGGGGTCATAGGCAGCATTCCTCCTCCTCCAAACACGGCGAGTTGAGTTGATGCCAAAGAGCTCAATTTTGGTCTCATCTGACCACAACACTTTCACCCAGTTCTCCTCTGAATCATTCAGATGTTCATTGGCAAACTTCAGACGGCCCTGTATATGTGCTTTCTTGAGCAGGGGAACCTTGCGGGCGCTGCAGGATTTCAGTCCTTCACGGCGTAGTGTGTTACCAATTGTTTTCTTGGTGACTATGGTCCCAGCTGCCTTGAGATCATTGACAAGATCCTCCCGTGTAGTTCTGGCTTGATTCCTCACCGTTCTCATGATCATTGCAACTCCACAAGGTGAGATCTTGCATGGAGCCCCAGGCCGAGGGAGATTGACAGTTCTTTTGTGTTTCTTCCATTTGCGAATAATCGCACCAACTGTTGTCACCTTCTCACCAAGCTGCTTGGCGATGGTCTTGTAGCCCATTCCAGCCTTGTGTAGGTCTACAATCTTGTCCCTGACATCCTTGGAGAGCTCTTTGGTCTTGGCCATGGTGGAGAGTTTGGAATCTGATTGATTGATTGCTTCTGTGGACAGGTGTCTTTTATACAGGTAACAAGCTGAGATTAGGAGCATTCCCTTTAAGAGTGTGCCCCTAATCTCAGCTCAGTACCTGTATAAAAGACACCTGGGAGCCAGAAATCTTTCTGATTGAGAGGGGGTAAAATACTTATTTCCCTCATTAAAATGCAAATCAATTTATAACATTTTTTCTGGATTTTTTTGTTGTTATTCTGTCTCTCAATGTTCAAATAAGCCTACCATTAAAATTATAGACTGATCATTTCTTTGTCAGTGGGCAAACGTACAAAATCAGCAGGTGATCAAATACTTTTTTCCCTCACTGTAGCTACTATAACTACTGTATATATATATATATATATATATATATATATATATATATATATATATATATATATATATATATATATATATATAATATATATATATATATATATATATTATATATATATATATACTGTATAATACGTAGTGAAACTGCTAATATAATACATAGTTACTATAACCACACCATGGGCCATAGTTACTATAACCACACCATGGGCCATAGTTACTATAACCACACCATGGGCCATAGTTACTGTAACCACACCATTACTATAACCTATAACCACACCATGGGCCATAGTTACTATAACCACGCCATGGGCCATAGTTACTATAACACCATGGGCCATAGTTACTGTAACCCACACCATGGGCCATGGGGCCATAGTTACTATAACCACACCATGGGCCATAGTTACTATAACCACACCATGGGCCATAGTTACTATAACCACACCATGGGCCATAGTTACTATAACCACACCATGGGCCATAGTTACTATAACCATAGTTACTATAACCACACCATGGGCCTATAGTTAGTTACTATAACCACACCATGGGCCATAGTTACTATAACCACACCATGGGCCATAGTTACTATAACCACACCATGGGCCATAGTTACTATAACCACACCATGGGCCATAGTTACTATAACCACACCATGGGCCATAGTTACTGTATGTGTGACAACTTGAAAAAAAAACAGTTAAGCATTATCAATGCTAAGCACTGATCCAGCTACATGTCTTATTGTTTGAAACCTTGAGGTCAGTTCGACTGTCCCCTCTGAGGGTGTTCTCTTGACTTAACAGATTGAATGACCTTTGTTCCAGCAGATGGGAGGAGGACCGCAGCAGGAGTGACTCCCCGTGGTCCCAGTCCCCGGAGTGCTCCTCAGGCCACAGCTCTGACCGCTCCAGCCAGCCCCGCCCACACAGGAAGGAGAAGAAAAAAGCCAAGCGCAAGAAGGCCAAGAAACGCAAACATGCCAAGAGACAAAGGAAGGAGTCCACCAAGAGCAAAGAGCCCAAAGAGTCGGCCATCCCAGAGGGTCAGGGGTCAAAGCTTGGTGACATGGAGAGAAGGTCCCTCTCTGTGTCCCGGACCCCCTCCGCCCGCCGACGCTCCCCCAGGAAGCAGTGCTCCGGGTTGGGCAAGCGGCGCCGCTCCTCCCCCTCCTCCAGAGACTCCAGGTCCTACACACCCAGCCACTCCAGATCTCGGGGCAGGTCTATGTCTTACTCCCAGTCCAGGAGCCTGTCTCGCTCCAGAAGCAGGTCTCTATCCATGTCAAGGTCCCGGTCCAGATCTAGGTCTCGATCCAGATCCCGGTACAGATCCAGGTCCAAGTCTTTGTCCAGGCTCAGGAGGAGGAAGGCAACCAGATCCTCCAAGAAGCCCAAGATTGCTGACGTCAGCAGGCTAAAGCCAGACACCTCAGCCGCAGGGGCAGTGAAGGGTGTAGAGACCAAAACCACGGCCCTCCCTGCCGCCCCTGAGAACGCCCCTGTCATCCCCATGAGCGACAGCCCCCCTCCCTCACGCTGGAAGCCCGGCCAGAAACCATGGAAACCCTCCTACGTCCGAGTCCAGGAGGTCAAGACCAAGACGACCCCAGCCTGTCTGTCCCCCATGGGCCCCACAGCCCCCAGTACATCTGAGAACCACCCAGAGAACTCCCACCTGGAAAAGAGCCATGGCTCTAAGAGCCACAGACACCAGAGACGATCACCCAGCGGCTCCTACCGGAGCAGGTCCTACAGCCTTTCTCGCAGTCGCTCCAGGAGTCACTCCCGGTCCAGGATAAGGTCACCAGGTCACTACTATAGCAGATCCTCCTCCTACAGCAGGTCAGACTCTTATGACTCTCACGGGAGAGGCATCGACAAGACCTTAGACAAGACTTTAAACAAGATAAAGATAGAAAAAGGCTGGAAGCAGTACTACAGCTCTCTGAAGCGGATCAAGAACCTGGATAAGTACCTCAAAGCGCCCGACACACAGATCAACACATTTTCATCTGACTCTGAGGACGGAACAGCAAGCGAACACAGTCCTGGGCCCAGGCAGAATGGCTCCAAGGGACCGAAACTCTTTGGCCCCTTATCAGAAGACCGGCATCGTCAGGCGACAGAAGCAAAAAGTCTGAAACCAGACCAAAAGTCCTTGGAGGAACCCAGCAGTAGGTCAGAGTGGGACAGTGATGGGGATAAAATAGGCAGAAAGACCAGCCTGGTGAACAACCAGAAGCCTGAGGTTAGATCAGCAGAGATTCCTGACCAGAGACTGGCAGCTCTCGCTGGGTGGGACTCTGAGAGCGACTCTGAGAAAGTGCTGCCCAAGATGGTCATCACCGAGCACAAGGTCTTCCTGTCAGAGAAGGAGGAGGGTGAGGCCAGCTCCGAGTCAGAACACGAACACCATGTACGGTCACACAGCAAGATGAACAAAGCCCCTGGAACCTCTGATGTGTTGGTACTTCCTGTACATACTGCCTCCCCATTGGAGGGGAGCCCTGAGAAGGGCCCCGAGGCAGAGACACACAAGAGCAGGAAGAAGAACAAACATAAACACAAACACAAGAGGAGGAGCTCTGCCAAGTCTGGCTCCCACAGGTCAAAAGTCAAGTCCAAGAGGAAACACCAGAAGCTGAAGGAGACATTCCACTGGCAGCCGCCACTGGAGTTCGGAGAGGAAGAGGAGGAGGATGAGTCCCAGAAAGAGAAACATGCTGCTGTAAAGGATAGTCCTCAGAGAGCTGACGGGGGAAGAACAGGCAAATCCCCACATCTGGAAAAGGAGGACAAGGAGAGAAGTCTTGCTTCACCCAACACAAACAGTTCAATACAGCCAACGCCTCACAGCATGGAAGATACAGCAGAGATGACCAAAAAACAGAGAGCTAAACCAACTGCCAACTCAAACCCAAAACACACTGAACCTCAGGACCTCACTGCTAACCTGCCAAAGATGGATCAGCCAGAGATGGTAGACGATATGGAGATCTGCACCCCAGAACATGACCTCCCTGACCCCACTACCGAGCCACCAGGCCCTCTGGGCCAACAGGTCCCAGGTATCAGTCTGAAAACCCTGGCTCCTCTGAGTTGCACCTTAAAGAATGGAGACGTGTTCCTCTCACCTGTTAAAGAATCACAGTCTACAGCCTCTCTGCCAGCTGTGACGCTAGCTAGTGGGGAGCAGCAGGAAACTGCAGCAGGCAGAGCCGCTGGACCTCCTGTCGACCCCAAATGGAAGCCTCTGAAGGGGATGGCTGTTCTGCAGGCCCTGAACCCAAACCCCTCCTCCATGGCCCGTCTGCTCCCCACCAGACTCCCGGAGCACAGTGGGACCCGGACCCAGCCCCAGGGAGGCATCAGGCCCCAGGGCAGCAGGACCCAGAGCCAAGGCGGAAGGACCCAGGGGGGTGTCAGCATCCAGATCAAGAGCCAGAGCCGGGTGCGTCCGGGGTCACTGTTCGACGAGGTACGGAAGACGGCCAGACTGAATCAGAGGCCCAGGAACCAGGACAGCAGCTCCAGCGAGGAGAGGTCTCAGTCTGCAGCTGGAGCCGGGGGAGGGGCCACGGAGGAGGAGCGGGGCAGCAGGAGGTCCCGGTCGGGATCTAGCCACTCCCACAGGTCCCGGTCCAGAGGAAGATCCCCCTCCTCCAGCTGCTCCAGGAATAGGTCACGCTCCTCCAGCTACTCCTCCAGGTTTACTGACTGGATGCTTTACTGGTTGGTTGGGGGGGGGGGGGGGGGGGGGGTTTTACTGGCTCTGGGGGGGGGGGTTTACTCTGGGGGGGGGTGGGGGGTGGGTTTACTGGGTGGGGGGTGGTTTTACTGGCTGGGGGGGGGGGGGGGGGGGTGGGGTTTTACTGGCTGGGGGGGTGGGTTTACTGGCTCTGGGGGGGGTGGGTTTACTGGCTGGGGGGGTGGGGGGGTGTTTACTGGCTGGTGGGGGTGGGGGGTTTTACTGGCTGGGGGGGGTGGTTTACTGGGGGGGGGGTTACTGGCTGGGGGGGTGGGGGGTTTACTGGCTCTGGGGGGTTTTACTGGCTGGGGGGGGTTGGGTGGGGGGGTTTACTGGCTCTGGGTGGGGGGGGGTTTACTGGGTGGGGGGTTTACTGGCTGGGGGGGGTTTACTGGCTGGGGGGGGGGGGGGGTTTACTACTGGGGGTGGGGGGGGGGGGGGTTACTGGCTGGGGGGGGGGGGTTACTGGCTGGGGGGGGGGGGGGTTTACTGGGGGGGGGGGGGGGTTTACTGGCGTGGGGGGTGGGTTTACTGGCTGGGGGGGGGGGGGGGTTTACTGGCTCTGGGGGGGTGGGGTTGGCTGGGGGGGGGTGTGGGGGGGGGGGTTTACTGGCTCTGGGGGGGGGGGTGGGTTTACTGGCTGGGGGGGTTTACTGGCTCTGGGGGGGGGGGGGGTTTACTGGCGGGGGGGTGGGGGTGGGTTTACTGGCTCTGGGGGGGGTGGGGGGGGGGTTTTACTGACTGGGGGGGTGGGTTTTACTGGCTCTGGGGGGGTGGGGGGTTTACTGGCGGGGGGGGTGGGTTTACTGGCTCTGGGGGGTGGGGGGTTTACTGGCTGGGGGGGTGGGTTTACTGGCTCTGGGGGGGTGGGTTTACTGGCTGGTGGGGGTGTCTTTACTGGCTCTGGGGGGGGTGGGTTTACTGCTCTGGGGGGGGGTGGGTTTACTGGCTCTGGGGGGGGTGGGTTTACTGGCTGGTGGGGGTGGGTTTACTGGCTCTGGGGGGGTGGGTTTACTGGCTGGTGGGGGTGGGTTTACTGGCTCTGGGGGGGTGGGTTTACTGGCTGGTGGGGATGGGTTTACTGGCTCTGGGGGGGTGGGTTTACTGGCGGGGGGGTGGGTTTACTGGCTGGGGGGTTTTACTGGCTGGTTTACTGACTGGCTGGTTGACTGGCTGGTTGACTGACTGGCTGGTTTACTGACTGGCTGGTTGACTGACTGGCTGGTTGACTGACTGAAATGATTGTTGTTATTTTGATAAGTAGCCTGGTAATGTCTGGTTTGTGTAATATAAAGGTAATATCCAGGTTTTATGATCTACAGGTCTGATATGGAAGGACATAAATAATCTGAACTCTTCTCCTAGGAGTCGGAGCAGGGACAGGAGGCGGTATCCCAGAGGCCGCTCCCGTTCCCGCTCCCGCAGCATCACCTACCGCAGGTATAACAGCCACAGTCGGACCTACAGTAGAAGTCATTCCAGAAGCCGTTCCTATGATCGACGCAGGAGATCCAGGTAGACTAGACAATACACCTGTCCATCTGTCCTCCTCCATGTAGACCTGTCCATCTGTCCTCCTCCATGGAGACCTGTCCATCTGTCCTCCTCCATCTAGACCTGTCCATCTGTCCTCCTCCATGGAGACCTGTCCATCTGTCCTCCTCCATGGAGACCTGTCCATCTGTCCTCCTCCATGTAGACCTGTCCATCTGTCCTCCTCCATGGAGACCTGTCCATCTGTCCTCCTCCATGTAGACCTGTCCATCTGTCCTCCTCCATGTAGACCTGTCCATCTGTCCTCCTCCATGGAGACCTGTCCATCTGTCCTCCTCCATCTAGACCTGTCCATCTGTCCTCCTCCATGGAGACCTGTCCATCTGTCCTCCTCCATGGAGACCTGTCCATCTGTCCTCCTCCATGTAGACCTGTCCATCTGTCCTCCTCCATCTAGATCTGTCCTCCTCAGTCACGTCTCCATGTTTTCTCTACATGTTCATCATGTCAATCAACAATCCAAATATGTATTTTTTGGTTTGTTGATAAGCTACAGTGCATTCGGAAAATATTCAGACCCCTTGACTTTTTTCCCCCCCGTCATCAATCTACACACAATACCCCATAATGGCAAAGCAAAAACAGGTTTTTATAAATTTTTGCTAATTTATTTAAAATAAAAAACTGAAATCACATTTTATATAAGTATTCAGACCCTTTACTCAGTACTTTGAAGCACTTTTGGCAGCGATTACAGCCTTGAGTCTTCTTGGGTATGACGCTACAAGCTTGGCACACGTGTATTTGGGGAGTTTCTCCCATTCTTCTCTGCAGATCCTTTCAAGCTCTATCAGGTTAGATGGAGAGCGTCGCTGCACAGCTATTTTCAGGTCTCCAGAGATGTTAGATCGGGTTCAAGTCCAGGCTCTGGCTGGGCCACTCAAGGACATTCAGAGACACCTGCGTTGTCTTGGCTGTGTGCTTAGGGTCGTTGTCCTGTTGGAAGGTGAACCTTCGCCCCAGTCTGAGGTCCTGAGCGCTCTGGAGCAGGTTTTCATCAAGGATCTCGATGTACTTTGCGCCGTTCATCTTTGCTTTGATCCTTACTAGTCTCCCAGTACCTGACGCTGAAAATATCCCCACAGCATGATGCTGCCAAATCAAATCAAATGTTATTTGTCACACGTGTTTAGCAGATGTTATTGTGGGTGTAGCGAAATGCTTGTGCTTCTAGCTCCGACAGTGCAGTAATATCTAACAAGTAATATCTAACAATTTCACAACATATACAGTGGGGAAAAAATGTATTTAGTCAGCCACCAATTGTGTAAGTTCTCCCACTTAAAAAGATGAGAGAGGCCTGTAATTTTCATCATAGGTACACGTCAACTATAACAGACAAATTGAGGAGAAAAAATCCAGAAAATCACATTGTAGGATTTTTTATGAATTTATTTGCAAATTATGGTGGAAAATAAGTATTTGGTCACCTACAAACAAGCAAGATTTCTGGCTCTCACAGACCTGTAACTTCTTCTTTAAGAGGCTCCTCTGTCCTCCACTCGTTACCTGTATTAATGGCACCTGTTTGAACTTGTTATCAGTATAAAAGACACCTGTCCACAACCTCAAACAGTCACACTCCAAACTCCACTATGGCCAAGACCAAAGAGCTGTCAAAGGACACCAGAAACAAAATTGTAGACCTGCACCAGGCTGGGAAGACTAAATCTGCAATAGGTAAGCAGCTTGGTTTGAAGAAATCAACTGTGGGAGCAATTATTAGGAAATGGAAGACATACAAGACCACTGATAATCTCCCTCGATCTGGGGCTCCACGCAAGATCTCACCCCGTGGGGTCAAAATGATCACAAGAACGGTGAGCAAAAATCCCAGAACCACACGGGGGGACCTAGTGAATGACCTGCAGAGAGCTGGGACCAAAGTAACAAAGCCTACCATCAGTAACACACTACGCCACCAGGGACTCAAATCCTGCAGTGCCAGACGTGTCCCCCTGCTTAAGCCAGTACATGTCCAGGCCCGTCTGAAGTTTGCTAGAGTGCATTTGGATGATCCAGAAGAGGATTGGGAGAATGTCATATGGTCAGATGAAACCAAAATATAACTTTTTGGTAAAAACTCAACTCGTCGTGTTTGGAGGACAAAGAATGCTGAGTTGCATCCAAAGAACACCATACCTACTGTGAAGCATGGGGGTGGAAACATCATGCTTTGGGGCTGTTTTTCTGCAAAGGGACCAGGACGACTGATCCGTGTAACGGAAAGAATCAATGGGGCCATGTATCGTGAGATTTTGAGTGAAAACCTCCTTCCATCAGCAAGGGCATTGAAGATGAAACGTGGCTGGGTCTTTCAGCATGACAATGATCCCAAACACACCGCCCGGGCAACAAAGGAGTGGCTTCGTAAGAAGCATTTCAAGGTCCTGGAGTGGCCTAGCCAGTCTCCAAAACTCAACCCCATAGAAAATCTTTGGAGGGAGTTGAAAGTCCGTGTTGCCCAGCGACAGCCCCAAAACATCACTGCTCTAGAGGAGATCTGCATGGAGGAATGGGCCAAAATACCAGCAACAGTGTGTGAAAACCTTGTGAAGACTTAAAGAAAAATTGTTTGACCTGTGTCATTGCCAACAAAGGGTATATAACAAAGTATTGAGAAACTTTTTTGTTATTGACCAAATACTTATTTTCCACCATAATTTGCAAATAAATTCATTAAAAATCCTACAATGTGATTTTCTGGAATTTGTTTTCTCATTTTGTCTGTCAGTTGACGTGTACCTATGATGAAAATTACAGGCCTCTCATCTTTCTAAGTGGGAGAACTTGCACAATTGGTGGCTGACTAAATACTTTCTTTCCCCACTGTACCCAATACACACACATCTAGTAAGGAATGGAATTTAAGAATATATACATATATGGACAAGCAATGACAGAGCAGCATGGACTAAGATACAGTAGAATATTATAGAATAGAGTACAGTATATACATATGAGATGAGTAGTGCAAGATATGTAAACATTATTAAACTTTTACCCCTACCTACATGTACAGTGGGGAGGACAAGTATTTGATCCACTGCCGATTTTGCAGGTTTTCCTACTTAAAAAGCATGTAGAGGTCTGTCATTTTTATCATAGGTACACTTCAACTGTGAGAGACGGAATCTAAAACAAAAATCCAGAAAATCACATTGTATGATTTTTATGTAATTAATATGCATTTTATTGCATGACATAAGTATTTGATCACCTACCAACCAGTAAGAATTCCGGCTCTCACAGACCTGTTAGTTTTTCTTTAAGAAGCCCTCCTGTTCTCCACTCATTACCTGTATTAACTGCACCTGTTTGAACTTGTTACCTGTATAAAAGACACCTGTCCACACACTCAATCAGACTCCAACCTCTCCACAATGGCCAAGACCAGAGAGCTGTGTAAGGTCATCAGGGATAAAATTGTAGACCTGCACAAGGCTGGGATGGGCTACAGGACAATAGGCAAGCAGCTTGGTGAGAAGGCAACAACTGTTGGCGCAATTATTAGAAAATGGAAGAAGTTCAAGATGACGGTCAATCACCCTCGGTCTGGGGCTCCATGCAAGATCTCACCTCATGGGGCATCAATGATCATGAGGAAGATAAGGGATCATCCCAGAACTATACGGCAGGACCTGGTCAATGACCTGAAGAGAGCTGGGACCACAGTCTCAAAGAAAACCATTAGTAACACACTACGCTGTCATGGATTAAAATCCTGCAGTGCACGCAAGGTCCCCCTGCTCAAGCCAGCGCATGTCCAGGCCCGTCTGAAGTTTGCCAATGACCATCTGGATGATCCAGAGGAGGAATGGGTGAAGGTCATGTGGTCTGATGAGACAAAAATATAGCTTTTTTGGTCGCCGTGTTTGGAGGAAGAAGGATGAGTACAACCCCAAGAACACCATCCAAACCGTGAAGCATGGAGGTGGAAACATCATTCTTTGGGGATGCTTTTCTGCAAAGGGGACAGGACGACTGCACCGTATTGAGGGGAGGATGGATGGGGCCATGTATCGCGAGATCTTGGCCAACAACCTCCTTCCCTCAGTAAGAACATTGAAGATGGGTCGTGGCTGGGTCTTCCAGCATGACAACGACCCGAAACACACAGCCAGGGCAACTAAGGAGTGGCTCCGTAAGAAGCATCTCAAGGTCCTGGAGTGGCCTAGCCAGTCTCCAGACCTGAACCCAATAGAAAATCTTTGGAGGGAGCTGAAAGTCCGTGTTGCCCAGCGACAGCCCCGAAACCTGAAGGATCTGGAGAAGGTCTGTATGGAGGAGTGGGCCAAAATCCCTGCTGCAGTGTGTGCAAACCTGGTCAAGACCTACAGGAAACGTATGATCTCTGTAATTGCAAACAAAGGTTTCTGTACCAAATATTAAGTTCTGCTTTTCTGATGTATCAAATACTTATGTCATGCAATAAAATGCAAATGAATTACTTAAAAATCATACAATGTGATTTTCTGGATTTTTGTTTTTGATTCCGTCTCTCACAGTTGAAGTGTACCTATGATAAAAATTACAGACCTCTACATGCTTTGTAAGTAGGAAAACCTGCAAAATCGGCAGTGGATCAAATACTTGTTCTCCCCACTGTACATATGAGATGAGTAGTGCAAGATATGTAAACATTATTAAAGTGATAAAGTGACTGGTGTTCCATTTCTTAAAATAATGGCCAAACGTGATTTCAATAGGCAGCAGCAGCCTCTAAAACTCTGTGCTAGTGATGGCTATTACTGGCGTAACAGTCAGCTACGCAACCATCTGATGGCCTTGAGATAGAAGCTGTTTTTAACACAAAACAGGTTCTCAGACAAAACTCGGTCCCAGCTTTGATGCGCCTGTACTGACCTCGCCTTCTGGATGATAGTGGGGATGGCTATTTAACAGGATGGCAGTGGCTCGGGTGGTTGATGTCCTTGATGATCTTGGGGTGAACAGGCAGTGGCTCGGGTGGTTGGTCCTTGATGATCCCTTCCTGTGAAATCGAGTGCTGAATGTGTCTTGGAGGGCGGGTAGTTTGCCCCCTGGTAATGCGTTCGGCAGACCGCACCACCCTCTGGAGAGCCCTGCGGTTGCGGGGAATCTTTGTTTCATCAGACCAGAGAATCTTATTTCTCATGGTCTGAGAGTCCTTTAGGTGCCTTTGGGCAACTCCAAGCGGGCTGTCATGTGCCTTTTACTGAGGTCTTATTGGTGGAGTGCTGCAGAGATGGTTGTCCTTCTGGAAGATTCTCCCATCTCCACAGAACAAGTCTGGAGCTCTGTCAGAGTGGCCATCAGGGTTCTTGGTCACCTCCCTGACCAAGGCCCATCTCCCCCGATTGCTCAGTTTGGCCAGGCGGCCAGCTCTAGGAAGAGTCTTGGTGGTTCCAAACTTCTTCCATTTAAGAATGATTGAGGCCAATGTGTTCTTGCGGACTTTCAATGCTGCAGAAACATTTTGGTACCCTTCCCCAGATCTTTGCCTCGACACAATCCTCTCTGAGCTCTAGGGTCAATTCCTTCGACCTCATGGCTTGGTTTTTGCTCTGACATGCACTGTCAACTGTGGGACCTTTATATAGACAGGTGTGTTCCTTTCTAAATCATGTCCAATCAATTGAATTTACCACAGGTGGACTCCAATCAAGTTATAGAAACCTCTCAAGGGTGATCAATGGAAACAGGATGCACCTGAGCTCCATTTAGAGTCTCATAGCAAAGGGTCTGAACACTTATGTAAATAAGAAATTTGCTAAAATTTCTAAACCTGTTTTTGCTTCTTAATTATGGGGTATTGTGTGTTTTTAGAGTAAGGCTGTAATGTAGTGGTGGTAGTAGTAGTAGTATTAGTAAGGCAGTAGTAGTAGTAAGTAGTAGTAGTAGTAGTATTAGTAAGGCTGTAGTAGTAGTATTAGTAAGGCTGTAGTAGTAGTAGTAGTAGTAAGGCTGTAGTAGTAGTAAGGCTGTAGTAGGCTGTAGTAGTAGTAGTAGTAGTAGTAGTAGTAGTAAGGCTGTAGTAGTAGTAGTAGTAGTAAGGCTGTAGTAGTAGTAGTAGTAGTAAGGCTGTAGTAGTAGTAGTAGTAGTAGTAGTAAGGCTGTAGTAGTAGTAGTAGTAACAGTAGCAGTAATAGTAGTAGTAGTAGTAGTAGTAAGGCTGTAGTAGTAGTAGTAGTAGTAAGGCTGTAGTAGTAGTAGTAAGGCTGTAGTAGTAGTAGTAGTAGTAGTAGTAGTAGTAGTAGTAGTAGTAGTAGTAGTAGTAGGCTGTAGTTGTAGTAGTAGTAGTAGTAGTAAGGCTGTAGTAGTAGTAGTAGTAGTAGTAAGGCTGTAGTAGTAGTAGTAGTAGTAGTAGTAGTAGTAAGGCTGTAGTAGTAGTAGTAGCAGTAAGGCAGTAGTAGTAGTAGTAGTAGTAGTAGGCTGTAGTAGTAGTAGTAAGGCAGTAGTAAGGCTGTAGTAGTAGTAGTAGTAAGGCTGTAGTAGTAGTAGTAGTAGTAGTAGTAGTGCTGTAGTAGTAGTAGTAAGGCTAGTAGTAGTAGTAGTAGTAAGGCTGTAGTAGTAGTAAGGCTTTAGTAGTAGCAGTAGTAGTAGTAGTAGTAAGGCTGTAGTAGTAGTAGTAAGGCTGTAGTAGTAGTAGTAGTAGTAGTAGTAGTAGTAGTAGTAGTAAGGCTGTAGTAGTAAGGCTGTAGTAGTAGTAGTAGTAGTAGTAAGGCTGTAGTAGTAGTAGTAAGGCAGTAGTAGTAGTAGTAAGGCTGTAGTAGTAGTAGCAGTAGCAGTAGTAGTAAGGCTGTAGTAGTAGTAGTAGTAGTAGTAGTAAGGCTGTAGTAGCAGTAGTAGTAGTAGTAGTAAGGCTGTAGTAGTAGTAGTAGTAGTAAGTAAGTAGTAGTAGTAGTAGTAGTAGTAGTAAGGCTGTAGTAGTAGTAGTAGGCTGTAGTAGTAGTAGTAAGGCTGTAGTAGTAGTAGTAGTAGTAGTAGTAAGGCTGTAGTAGTAGTATTAGTAAGGCTGTAGTAGTAGTAGTAGTAGTAGTAGTAGTAGTAAGGCTGTAGTAGTAAGGTTGTAGTAGTAGTAGTAGTAGTAGTAAGGCTGTAGTAGTAGTAGTAGTAAGGCTGTAGTAGTAGTAGTAGTAAGGCTGTAGTAGTAAGGCTGTAGTAGTAGTAAGGCTGTAGTAGTAGTAGTAGGCTGTAGTAGTAGTAAGGCTGTAGTAGTAGTAAGGCTGTAGTAGTAGTAAGGCTGTAGTAGTAGTAAGGCTGTAGTAGTAGTAAGGCTGTTGTAGTAGTAGTAGTAGTAGTAGTAAGGCTGTAGTAGTAGTAGTAGTAGTAGTAGTAAGGCTGTAGTAGTAGTAGTAGTAAGGCTGTAGTAGTAGTAGTAGTAGTAGTAAGGCTGTAGTAGTAGTAAGGCTGTAGTAGTAGTAGTAGTAGTAGTAAGGCTGTAGTAGTAGTAGTAGTAGTAAGGCTGTAGTAGTAGTAGTAGTAAGGCTGTAGTAGTAAGGCTGTAGTAGTAGTAGTAAGGCTGTAGTAGTAGTAGTAAGGCTGTAGTAGTAGTAAGGCTGTAGTAGTAGTAGTAGTAGTAGTAGTAAGGCTGTAGTAGTAGTAGTAGTAAGGCTGTAGTAGTAGTAGTAGTAGTAGTAGTAGTAAGGCTGTAGTAGTAGTAGTAGTAGTAAGGCTGTAGTAGTAGTATTAGTAAGGCTGTAGTAGTAGTAGTAGTGGTGGTAGTAGTAAGGCTGTAGTAGTAGTAAGGCTGTAGTAGTAGTAGTAGTAAGGCTGTAGTAGTAGTAGTAGTAGTAGTAGTAGTAGTAAGGCTGTAGTAGTAGTAGTAGTAGTAAGGCTGTAGTAGTAGTATTAGTAAGGCTGTAGTAGTAGTAATAGTAGTAAGGCTGTAGTAGTAGTAAGGCTGTAGTAGTAGTAGTAGTAGTAAGGCTGTAGTAGTAGTAGTAAGGCTGTAGTAGTAGTAGTAGTAGTAGTAGTAGTAAGGCTGTAGTAGTAGTATTAGTAAGGCTGTAGTAGTAGTAGTAGTAGTAGTAGTAAGGCTGTAGTAGTAGTAGTAGTAGTAAGGCTGTAGTAGTAGTAGTAGTAAGGCTGTAGTAGTAGTAGTAGTAGTAAGGCTGTAGTAGTAGTAGTAGTAAGGCTGTAGTAGTAGTAGTAAGGCTGTAGTAGTAGTATTAGTAAGGCTGTAGTAGTAAGGCTGTAGTAGTAGTAGTAGTAGTAGTAGTAGTAGTAAGGCTGTAGTAGTAGTAGTAGTAGTAGTAGTAGTAGTAAGGCTGTAGTAGTAGTAGTAGTAAGGCTGTAGTAGTAGTAGTAGTAAGGCTGTTGTAGTAGTAGTAGTAGTAGTAGTAGTAGTAGTAGTAGTAGTAGTAGTAGTAAGGCTGTAGTAGTAGTAGTAGTAAGGCTGTAGTAGTAGTAGTAGTAGTAAGGCTGTAGTAGTAGTAGTAGTAGTAAGGCTGTAGTAGTAGTAGTAGTAAGGCTGTAGTAGTAGTATTAGTAAGGCTGTAGTAGTAGTAGTAGTAGTAGTAGTAAGGCTGTAGTAGTAGTAGTAGTAGTAGTAGTAGTAGTAGTAGTAGTAGTAGTAGTAGTAGTAAGGCTGTAGTAGTAGTAGTAGTAGTAAGGCTGTAGTAGTAGTAGTAGTAAGGCTGTAGTAGTAGTATTAGTAAGGCTGTAGTAGTAGTAGTAGTAGTAGTAGTAGTAGTAGTAGTAGTAGTAGTAGTAGTAGTAGTAGTAGTAAGGCTGTAGTAGTAGTAGTAAGGCTGTAGTAGTAGTAGTAGTAGTAGTAAGGCTGTAGTAGTAGTAGTAGTAAGGCTGTAGTAGTAGTAGTAGTAAGGCTGTAGTAGTAGTAGTAGTAGTAAGGCTGTAGTAGTAGTAGTAGTAGTAGTAGTAAGGCTGTAGTAGTAGTAGTAGTAGTAGTAAGGCTGTAGTAGTAGTAGTAGTAGTAAGGCTGTAGTAGTAGTAGTAAGGCTGTAGTAGTAGTAGTAGTAGTAGTAGTAAGGCTGTAGTAGTAGTATTAGTAAGGCTGTAGTAGTAGTAAGGCTGTAATGTAACAATGTGGAAAAAAGGAAGGGGTCTGAATACTTTCCCAATTTGCTGTCTGTTTGGTGACCAGTCCTGTCTGTCTGTCTCAACACAGGTCTGACTCCTATGACACTTACTCCAGTTGTAGTCGTAGCCGCAGCGCCAGCAGGAGACGTGGGAGGAGGAGTGATAGCTATCGGAGCTCCAGGTAAGACGATCTACTTCCTCACACCACTGGTATATTCTCTGTTCTGTTCTCCTCTCGCCAAACACACACCACTGGTATATTCTCTGTTCTGTTCTCCTCTCGCCAAACACACACCGCTGGTATATTCTCTGTTCTGTTCTCCTCTCGCCAAACACACACCACTGGTATATTCTCTGTTCTGTTCTCCTCTCGCCAAACACACACCACAGGTATATTCTCTGTTCTGTTCTCCTCTCGCCAAACACACACAGCTGGTATATTCTCTGTTCTGTTCTCCTCTCGCCAAACACACACCACTGGTATATTCTCTGTTCTGTTCTCCTCTCGCCAAACACACACCACAGGTATATTCTCTGTTCTGTTCTCCTCTCGCCAAACACACACCACAGGTATATTCTCTGTTCTGTTCTCCTCTCGCCAAACACACACCACAGGTATATTCTCTGTTCTGTTCTCCTCTCGCCAAACACACACCACAGGTATATTCTCTGTTCTGTTCTCCTCTCGCCAAACACACACCACAGGTATATTCTCTGTTCTGTTCTCCTCTCGCCAAACACACACCACAGGTATATTCTCTGTTCTGTTCTCCTCTCGCCAAACACACACACCACAGGTATATTCTCTGTTCTGTTCTCCTCTCGCCAAACACACACCACTGGTATATTCTCTGTTCTGTTCTCCTCTCGCCAAACACACACCACAGGTATATTCTCTGTTCTGTTCTGACTCCTCTCGCCAAACACACACCACTGGTATATTCTCTGTTCTGTTCTCTCTCTCGCCAAACACACACCACAGGTATATTCTCTGTTCTGTTCTCCTCTCGCCAAACACACACCACTGGTATATTCTCTGTTCTGTTCTCCTCTCGCCAAACACACACCACAGGTATATTCTCTGTTCTGTTCTCCTCTCGCCAAACACACACCACAGGTATATTCTCTGTTCTGTTCTCCTCTCGCCAAAGTGACTCCATGTTATACAAGTTTTGAAGAGTCAAACCATCCACAACTAGACTAAAGTCAAATATTTATTTATATCTTCTTCACTATTTTCTGTCCTTCATATTCCTCTCTCCTGTCCCTCTGCAGGTCCTCCCAATCCTCTAGTCGCAGTTCCTCCCGGCACTGGAGCCACAGTGGCAGATACAGTTGATCTGGGTCATGTCTGTTTCTGTCTCTGTCCTGATGTCCTGGTGATTCATGAGTCTGTCTCTGTCCTAGTGATTCATGAGTCTGTTTCTGTCTCTGTCCTGATGTCCTGGTGATTCATGAGTCTCTCTGTCCTGATGTCCTGGTGATTCATGAGTCTGTTTCTGTCTCTGTCCTGGTGATTCCTGTGGGTTGATCTGGTTCATGAGTCAGTCTCTGTCCTAGTGATTCCTGTGGGTTGATCTGGTTCATGAGTCAGTCTCTGTCCTGGTGATTCCTGTGGGTTGATCTGGTTCATGAGTCTGTTTCAGTCTCTGTCCTGGTGATTCCTGTGGGTTGATCTGGTTCATGAGTCAGTCTCTGTCCTAGTGATTCCTGTGGGTTGATCTGGTTCATGAGTCAGTCTCTGTCCTGGTGATTCCTGTGGGTTGATCTGGTTCATGAGTCAGTTTCAGTCTCTGTCCTGGTGATTCCTGTGGGTTGATCTGGTTCATGAGTCTGTTCAGTCTCTCCTGGTGATTCCTGTGGGTTGATCTGGTTCATGAGTCAGTCTCTGTCCTGGTGATTCCTGTGGGTTGATCTGGTTCATGAGTCAGTCTCTGTCCTGGTGATTCCTGTGGGTTGATCTGGTTCATGAGTCAGTCTCTGTCCTGGTGATTCCTGTGGGTTGATCTGGTTCATGAGTCTGTCAGTCTCTGTCCTGGTGATTCCTGTGGGTTGATCTGGTTCATGAGTCAGTCTCTGTCCTGGTGATTCCTGTGGGTTGATCTGGTTCATGAGTCAGTCTCTGTCCTGGTGATTCCTGTGGGTTGATCTGGTTCATGAGTCTGTTTCAGTCTCTGTCCTGGTGATTCCTGTGGGTTGATCTGGTTCATGAGTCAGTCTCTGTCCTGGTGATTCCTGTGGGTTGATCTGGTTCATGAGTCAGTCTCTGTCCTGGTGATTCCTGTGGGTTGATCTGGTTCATGAGTCAGTCTCTGTCCTGGTGATTCCTGTGGGTTTCAGTCTATACAGCTAGCCTGAGTGCCAGTCAGTTTGTGCTGTCAAGCCTACTCCCTGTCACTCATTGTCATACCCAACTTGACAAGAGTACAAACAGATCTGGGACCAGGCTACTATACATGCCTCCTTGTGTTCTTTCATCTTCTATGGTTACTTCCGATATAGAGGGGAAAGTCATGACCTGTACGTCATTTGTGTGGATATCAGAAAGCATTCATACCCCTTGACTTATTCCACATTTTGTTAGAACCTGAATTCAAAATTGATTCAATATATATTTTCTCTCACATCTACACACAAAACCCCATAATGACAAAGTGAAAACATGTTTTTAGACATTTTTGCTAATTTATTGACAATAAAATACAGAAATATCTACTTTACACAAGTATTCACATCCCTGGCAGTAATTACAGCGGTAGTCTTTCTGTGTAAGTCTCTTAAGAGCTTTGCACACCTGGATTGTACAATATTTGCACATTATTATTTCTAAAATACTTCAAGCTCTGTCAAATTGGTTGTTGATCATTTTCATGTCTTGCCATACATAACTAAGCCACTCAGGAACATTCAATGTTGTCTTGGTAAGCAACTCCAGTGTATATTTGGCCTTGTGTTTTAGGTTATTGTCCTGTTGAAAGGTGGAAAGCAGACTGAACCAGGTTTTCCTCTAGGTTTTTACATGTGCTCAGCTTTATTGCGTTTCTTTTTATCCTAAAGAAACGATGACAAGCAAACCCATAACATGATGCAGCCACCACCATGCTTGAAAAAATGGAGTGTAGTACTCAGTAATGTGTTTTATTGGATTTTCCCCAAACATAACGCTTTGTGTTCAGGTCATAATTTGTTTGCCACATTTTTGACAGTTTTACTTTAGTGCCTTATTGCAAACAGAATGCATGTTTCCTCCTTTTCACTCTGTCAATTAGGTTAGTCTTGTGGAGTAACTACAATGTTGATCCATCCTCCATTTTCTCCTATCACAGCCATTCAACTCTGTAACTGTTTTGAAGTCACCATTGGTCTCATGGTGAAATTCCTGAGTGGTTTCCTTCCTCTCCGTCAACTAAGTTAGGAAGGACGCCTGTATCTTTGTAGTGACTGGATGTATTGATACACCATCCAAAGTGTAATTAGTAACAACACCATGCTCAAAGGGATATTCAATGTCTATTTATTTTTTTACCCATCTACCAATAGGTACCCTTTGCGAGGCATTGGAAAACCTCCCTGGTCTTTGTGTTTGAATATGTGTTTGAAATTCACTGCTCAACTGAGGGACCTTACAGATAATTGTATGTGTGGGGTACAGATATGAGGTAGTCATTCATAAATCATGTTAAACTCTATTATTGCACACAGAGTGACTCCATGCAACTTATTGAGACTTGTTAAGCACATCTTTACTCCTGAACTTATATAGGCTTGCCATAGCAAAGGGGTTGAATACTTATTGACTGAAGACATTTCAGTTTTTCATTTTTAATTAATTTGTAAAAAATAAACATAATTCCACTTTGACATTATGGGGTATTATGTGTAGGCCAGTGACAAAAAATCTCAATTTCATCCATTTTAAATTCAGGATTTAACACAACAACGTGGAAAAAGTCAAGGTTGTGAATACTTTCTGAAGACACTGTATATTTCTTTATTCCTAACAGACAGTTTTTATTTGTTTTTTTTTATACATTTTATTTAGTTTTGATTTTATACACTGAAATATCTGAATGTATATCAAGCTGGAAACTGATCCAATTGTTTGTGAATTATCAATGGGTTATACATGTATTTGATAGTTTGCATTTAAACTGTGGTCACCGCACATCCTGTGGGAACAGGAAGGAAATCAATGCCTTAAGCTGCTTGGACAGGGTAAGACAAGGGTGAAGGGTAGGGGCCCTATGGTGTGTGTGTGTGTGTATGTATATATATATATATACTGGTTAGCAGGGTTTTCCCCAAAGAATTTAAGGGAGGTGTTTATTTTAATTTTACTTATCATATAAGGCAATGTTTTGCTCTAGATTGCAGGAAATGGCAGTTACAGAGGTAAAAAAAACGCAAAGAAACCCTCTGAATCCAAAGGGGAGCACTGCCCTCAGCAGCACCAGATTGTTAAGAAATCCTGGGGAGAACCCTGGGTTAGTAGTGGCTAGTACTAGTACTGGTTGGTACTGGATCATTCTCATTAGTGCACACCGCAGCAAACTATATCAACGTTTTGCAAAGGAAATGTAGTTTCTTATTGAACAAGTTCAGGTCAGGTTTTCTTCCGTTTTTGAATTCTATTGAATATGACCCAGGTAATTGATTACAGAAGAGACATGCCTGTTTTAGTTTTTCACTATGTTCATTGTTCTAACTGTTATTTTTCCTCAATAGTTTCATGAATGTACAACATGTATTGACGAGATGTCTGTATCCTGTGGTCATTGAAAAGGCTGCATTGCTTTCAAACATTAAAACTCAACTAATGCTTTTGCATTTTCTAATTTGTTCGGTGTTGATTTTCTGATATGGACAAGACCCACAGTAATGAACGTCAGCCATCCTCCGTACGTCACCTGCTGGGTGTTGACGACCGGTGACTGTAGAACAGAATAACCCTAACAACATGAAGAACAGTCAGGAAAAGAACAGAACATGACGGTCTGTGGTCAGAGTCGGTAGAACTGACACCTGCTGCTAATTATGGTTTACTATGGTTCAATATGGTCTACTGTAGAACAGGTTAGTTCACCCAGGGTCTACTGTAGAACAGGTTAGTTCACCCAGAACAGGGTTAGTTCACCCAGGGTCTACTGTAGAACAGGTTAGTTTACCCCAGGGTCTACTGTAGAACAGGTTAGTTTAGTTCACTATGGTCTACTGTAGAACAGGTTAGTCCACCCAGGGTCTACTGTAGAACAGGTTAGTTCACCCAGGGTCTACTGTAGAACAGGTTAGTCCACCCAGGGTCTACTGTAGAACAGGTTTACTAGTTCACCCAGGGTCTACTGTAGAACAGGTTAGTTCACCCAGGGTCTACTGTAGAACAGGTTAGTTCACCCAGGGTCTACTGTAGAACAGGTTAGTTCACCCAGGGTCTACTGTAGAACAGGTTAGTTCACCCAGGGTCTACTGTAGAACAGGTTAGTTCACCCAGGGTCTACTGTAGAACAGGTTAGTTCACCCAGGGTCTACTGTAGAACAGGTTAGTTTACTATGGTCTACTGTAGAACAGGTTTCAGTCTACACCCAGGGTCTACTGTAGAACAGGTTAGTTTACTATGGTCTACTGTAGAACAGGTTAGTTCACCCAGGGTCTACTGTAGAACAGGTTGGTTCACCCAGGGTCTACTGTAGAACAGGGTTAGTTTACTAGGTCTACTGTAGAACAGGTTAGTTCACCCAGGGTCTACTGTACTGTAGAACAGGTTAGTTTACACCCAGGGTCTACTGTAGAACAGGTTTAGTCTACTTTAGTTTTACTATGGTCTACTGTAGAACAGGTTAGTTCACCCAGGGTCTACTGTAGAACAGGTTAGTTCACCCAGGGTCTACTGTAGAACAGGTTAGTTTACTATGGTCTACTGTAGAACAGGTTAGTTCACCCAGGGTCTACTGTATAACAGAACAGGTTAGGTTTTTACTATGGTCTACTGTAGAACAGGTTAGTTCACCCAGGGTCTACTGTAGAACAGGTTAGTTCACCCAGGGTCTACTGTAGAACAGGTTAGTTCACCCAGGGTCTACTGTAGAACAGGTTAGTCTACAGAACCAGGGTCTACTGTAGAACAGGTTAGTTCACCCAGGGTCTACTGTAGAACAGGTTAGTTTACCCAGGGTCAGTACTGTAGAACAGGTTAGTTTCACCCAGGGTCTACTGTAGAACAGGTTAGTTCACCCACTACTGTAGAACAGGGTTCTACTGTAGAACAGGTTAGTTCACCCAGGGTCTACTGTAGAACAGGTTAGTTCACCCAGGGTCTACTGTAGAACAGGTTAGTTCACCCAGGGTCTACTGTAGAACAGGTTAGTTCACCCAGGGTCTACTGTAGAACAGGTTAGTTCACCCAGGGTCTACTGTAGAACAGGTTAGTTTCACCCAGGGTCTACTGTAGAACAGGTTAGTTCACCCAGGGTCTACTGTAGAACAGGTTAGTTCACCCAGGGTCTACTGTAGAACAGGTTAGTTCACCCAGGGTCTACTGTAGAACAGGTTAGTTCACCCAGGTCTACTGTACTGTACTGAAACAGGTTAGTCCTACCCAGGGTCTACTGTAGAACAGGTTAGTTTTACTATGGTCTACTGTAGAACAGGTTAGTTCACCCAGGGTCTACTGTAGAACAGGTTAGTTTACTATGGTCTACTGTAGAACAGGTTAGTTCACCCAGGGTCTACTGTAGAACAGGTTAGTTCACCCAGGGTCTACTGTAGAACAGGTTAGTTTCACCCAGGGTCTACTGTAGAACAGGTTAGTTCACCCAGGGTCTACTGTAACAGGTTAAGTTCACCCAGGGTCTACTGTAGAACAGGTTAGTTTAGTTTACTATGGTCTACTGTAGTAGAACAGGTTAGTTCACCCAGGGTCTACTGTAGAACAGGTTAGTTCACCCAGGGTTCACCCAGGGTCTACTGTAGAACAGGTTAGTTCACCCAGGGTCTACTGTAGAACAGGTTAGTTCACCCAGGGTCTACTGTAGAACAGGTTAGTTCACCCAGGGTCTACTGTAGAACAGGTTAGTTTACCCAGGGTCTACTGTAGAACAGGTTAGTTCCTACTGTAGAACAGGTTAGTTCACCCAGGGTCTACTGTAGAACAGGTTAGTTTACTATGGGTCTACTACTGTAGAACAGGTTAGTTTACTATGGTCTACTGTAGAACAGGTTAGTTTAGTTCCCAGGGTCTACTGTAGAACAGGTTAGTTCACCCAGGGTCTACTGTAGAACAGGTTAGTTCACAGGGTCTACTGTTAACAGTTCACCCAGGGTCTACTGTAGAACAGGTTAGTTCACCCAGGGTCTACTGTAGAACAGGTTAGTTTACCCAGGGTCTACTGTAGAACAGGTTAGTTCACCCAGGGTCTACTGTAGAAACAGGTTAGTTTACTATGGTCTACTGTAGAACAGGTTAGTTCACCCAGGGTCTACTGTAGAACAGGTTAGTTCACCCAGGGTCTACTGTAACAGAACAGGTTAGTTCACCCAGGGTCTACTGTAGAACAGGTTAGTTCACCCAGGGTCTACTGTAGAACAGGTTAGTTCACCCAGGGTCTACTGTAGAACAGGTTAGTTCACCCAGGTTACTGTTTAGTTCACCCAGGGTAGAACAGGTTAGTTCTCTACTGTAGAACAGGTTAGTTCACCCAGGGTCTACTGTAGAACAGGTTAGTTCACCCAGGGTCTACTGTAGAACAGGTTAGTTTCACTACCAGTTTAGTTTACTATGGTCTACTGTAGAACAGGTTAGTTTACTATGGTCTACTGTAGAACAGGTTAGTTCACCCAGGGTCTACTACTGTAGAACAGTTAGTTAGTTCACCCAGGGTCTACTGTAGAACAGGTTAGTTCACCCAGGGTCTACTGTAGAACAGGTTAGTTTACTATGGTCTACTGTAGAACAGGTTAGTTCACCCAGGGTCTACTGTAGAACAGGTTAGTTTACTATGGTCTACTGTAGAACAGGTTAGTTCACCCAGGGTCTACTGTAGAACAGGTTAGTTCACCCAGGGTCTACTGTAGAACAGGTTAGTTTACCCAGGGTCTACTGTAGAACAGGTTAGTTCACCCAGGGTCTACTGTAGAACAGGTTAGTTCACCCAGGGTCTACTGTAGAACAGGTTAGTTTACCCAGGGTCTACTGTAGAACAGGTTAGTTCACCCAGGGTCTACTGTAGAACAGGTTAGTTCACCCAGGGTCTACTGTAGAACAGGTTAGTTCACACCAGGGTCTACTGTAGAACAGGTTGTTAGTTACTACCCAGGGTCTACTGTAGAACAGGTTAGTTCACCCAGGGTCTACTGTAGAACAGGTTAGTTCACCCTACTGGAACAGGTTAGTTCTCTACTGTAGAACAGGTTACTGTTTACCCAGGGTCTACTGTAACAGAACAGGTTAGTTCACCCAGGGTCTACTGTAGAACAGGTTAGTTCACCCAGGGTCTACTGTAGAACATGTTAGTTTACTATGGTCTACTGTAGAACAGGTTAGTTTACTATGGTCTACTGTAGAACAGGTTAGTTCACCCAGGGTCTACTGTAGAACAGGTTAGTTCACCCTAGTAGAACAGGTTAGTTTACTCTACTGTAGAACAGGTTAGTTCACCCAGGGTCTACTGTAGAACAGGTTAGTTCACCCAGGGTCTACTGTAGAACAGGTTAGTTCACCCAGGGTCTACTGTAGAACAGGTTAGTCCACCCAGGGTCTACTGTAGAACAGGTTAGTTCACCCAGGGTCTACTGTAGAACAGGTTAGTTTACTATGGTCTACTGTAGAACAGGTTAGTTTACCCAGGGTCTACTGTAGAACAGGTTAGTTCACCCAGGGTCTACTGTAGAACAGGTTAGTTCACCCAGGGTCTACTGTAGAACAGGTTAGTTCACCCACCCAGGGTCTACTGTAGAACAGGTTAGTCTACTGTACCCAGGGTCTACTGTTAGTTTACTACAGGTTAGTTACTATGGTCTACTGTAGAACAGGTTAGTTCACCCAGGGTCTACTGTAGAACAGGTTAGTTTACTATGGTCTACTGTAGAACAGGTTAGTTCACCCAGGGTCTACTGTAGAACAGGGGTCTAGTCCACCCAGGGTCTACTGTAGAACAGGTTAGTTTACTATGGTCTACTGTAGAACAGGTTAGTTCACCCAGGGTCTACTGTAGAACAGGTTAGTTTAACAGGTTAGTTTATGGTCTACTGTAGAACAGGTTAGTTTACTACTACTGGTCTACTGTCTACTGAAACAGGTTAGTTAGTCCACCCAGGGTCTACTGTAGAACAGGTTAGTTCACCCAGGGTCTACTGTAGAACAGGTTAGTTTACCCCAGGGTCTACTGTAGAACAGGTTAGTTCACCCAGGGTTCTACTGTAGAACAGGTTAGTTCACCCAGGGTACTACTGTAGAACAGGTTAGTTTACCTACCCACCCAGGGTCTACTGTAGAACAGGTTAGTTCACCCAGGGTCTACTGTAGAACAGGTTAGTTTTACTAGGGGTCTACTGTAGAGACAGGTTAGTTTACCTATGGTCTACTGTAGAACAGGTTAGTTTACTAGAACAGGTGGTCTACTGTAGAACAGGTTAGTTCACCCAGGTCTACTGTCTTACTGTAGAACAGGTTAGTAGAACAGGTTAGTTCACCCAGGGTCTACTGTACTGTAGAACAGGTTAGTTCACCCAGGGTCTACTGTAGAACAGGTTAGTTTAGTTCACCCAGGGTCTACTGTAGAACAGGTTAGTTCACCCAGGGTCTACTGTAGAACAGGTTAGTTCACCCAGGGTCTACTGTAGAACAGGTTAGTTCACCCACTACTGTAGAACAGGTTAGTTTACTACTGTAGAACAGGTTTCACCCAGGGTCTACTGTAGAACAGGTTAGTTTACCCAGGGTCTACTGTAGAACAGGTTAGTTCACCCAGGGTCTACTGTAGAACAGAACAGGTTAGTTTAGTTTCACCCAGGGTCTACTGTAGAGACAGGTTAGTTTACCCAGGGTCTACTGTAGAACAGGTTAGTTCACCCAGGGTCTACTGTAGAACAAGTTTGCTCACAGGACAACTGTGATCGCCCTCCGAGTGGCCATTTTCTGTGACATTGAATCCTCTCCCTGTATTCCATTACCATTTTAGGCTGATTTTAAAGAGCCGATATTCATTTTATCAGTTAGTCAATGCAATTTGATGCAAAATAATTCCTCTCCCTGTAGCCCACTACCATTTCATTATTAATCACTTTCAAAACAAATCTTCAGGTCCCTCCTTCACAATATTTGCATACACTTAAAAGCTGTGTTGGTATTTGAACCCCCTATCGCTCAGGGAATATCTGATGCGTGTGGATTCAGTGGTGACTTACTGGTCTGTTCATTCCTCTGATATGCAGGTAGGTAGTGTACTGGATGACTTTACCATTAGCAAGGCTGTTCCTTGACAGATTTGCATCATTTTGTTTCATAATTTTCTCTGATTGGGTGGGAGTGATCGGACTAATAGCAGAGTACAGTGTATAATGGTAGTACAGTAATAAGCTGTGTATAATGGTAGTACAGTAATAAGCTGTGTATAATGGTAGTACAGTAATAAGCTGTGTATAATGGTAGTACTGTAAGTGGTGAAGCTGTGTATAATGGTAGTACTGTAATAAGCTGTGTATAATGGTAGTACAGTAATAAGCTGTGTATAATGGTAGTACTGTAATAAGCTGTGTATAATGGTAGTACAGTAATAAGCTGTGTATAATGGTAGTACAGTAATAAGCTGTGTATAATGGTAGTACAGTAATAAGCTGTGTATAATGGTAGTACAGTAATAAGCTGTGTATAATGGTAGTACTGTAGTGAGCTGTCGTGGTCAAAAGTTTTGAGAATAACAAGTATTGGTCTTCACAAAGTTCGCTGCTTCAGTGTTATGAGATTTTTGTCAGATGTTACTATGGTATACTGAAGTATAATTACAAGCATTCCATAAGTGTCAAAGTCTTTTATTGACAATTACATTAAGTTTATACAAAGAGTCAATATTTACATTGTTGACCCTTCTTTTTCAAGACCTCTGCAATCCGCCCTGGCATGCTGTCAATTAACTTCTGGGCCACATCCTGACTGATGGCAGCCCATTCTTGCATAATCAATGCTTGGAGTTTGTCAGAATTTGTGGGTTTTTGTTTGTCCACCCGCCTCTGGAGGATCGACCACAAGTTCTCAATGGGATTATGGTCTGGGGAGTTTCCTGGCCATGGACCCAAAATGTCGATGTTTTGTTCCCCGAGCCACTTAGTTATCACTTTTGCCTTATGGCAAGGTGCTCCATCATGCTGGAAAAGGCATTGGTCGTCACCAAACTGTTCTTGGATGGTTGGGAGAAGTTGCTCTTGGAGGATGTGTTGGTACCATTCTTTATTCATGGCTGTGTTCTTAGGCAAAACTGTGAGTGAGTCCACTCCCTTGGCTGAGAAGCAACCCCACACATGAATGGTCTCAGGATGCTTTACTGTTGGCATGACAAAGGACTGATGGTAGGACAAGGTGTTTTCCGGATGCCCCAAACAATCCATTAACTCTTTAGTATTATCCCAGTTTACCTATTTGCTTATGGTCTTGCCTACGCCTAGCGAACAGTTTTTTAAATTATATGAGAAAAAAATATTCAATTTTATTTGGAACAGCAAGCCAGACAAAATTTAAAATGGCCTATTTATATAATGAATATGAATTCGGAGGACAGAAATTATTAAATATTAAAGCATTAGACCGATCACTAAAAGCTTCAGTCATACAAAAGTTATACTTAAATCTGAACTGGTTCTCTAGCAAATTAGTAAGATTGTCTCACCCAATGTTCAAGAAGGGACTTTTTCCCTTTATTCAGATTACAACCACTCATTTTCAGTTATTTGAAAAGGAAATCATCTCCCAAATATCACTATTTCTAAAACAAGCCATAGAAAGTTGGTTGCAATTTCAATTTAATCCTCCAGAAACTACAGAACAAATAATGCAACAAATATTGTGGTTAAATTCAAATATACTAATTGACAAAAAAACTTACTTTTTTGACAAAATGTTTAAAAAAGGTATAATCATCGTAAATGATGTCATCGGTAGGACTGGTGGAGTTATGTCGCACATGCAGCTAACAAAAACATCTGGAAATGTCTGCTCTACCCAAAATTACAACCAAATAATTGCAGCCTTACCGCAAAAATGGAAGAGGAAAGTGGAAGGGGGAGAAAGTAAGGAACTTGTCTGTCGGCCCTGCATTAAATAACATAATTGGTTAAGGAAAACTGTGATAAATAAAAAAGTATATCAGTTTCTTTTAAGGACCAAAGGATTGACAGCCGTCCCATATAGATTGCAAAATAGTTGGGAAGAGATTTTTGACGTACCGATCCCATGGCATAATGTTTATGAACTGACACGCAAAACACCGGATTCAAAAATTAGAATCTTTCAATTTAAATTATTATATAAAATTATTGCATCCCTACGGTGAAGCAGAACAGAGCTCCGGGCAGCTGAGCGGAAATGGAAGAAAACTAAACTCCCTGCCGACCTGGCATCTTTTCACTCCCTCCTCTCTACATTTTCTTCATCTGTTTCTGCTGCTAAGGCCACTTTCTACCACTCTAAATTCCAAGCATCTGCCTCTAACCCTAGGAAGCTCTTTGCCACATTCTCCTCACTGCTGAATCCTCCCCCCCACCACCCCCCCCTCCTCCCTCTCTGTGGATGACTTCGTCAACCACTTTGAAAAGAAGGTTGACGACATCCGATCCTCGTTTGTTAAGTCTAATGACACTGCTGGTCCTGCTCACACTGCCCTACCCTATGCTTTGACTTCTTTCTCCCATCTCTCTCCAGATAAAATCTTGCGACTAGTGACTGCAGGCCGCCCAACAACCTGCCCGCTTGACCCCATCCCCTCCTCTCTTCTCCAGACCATCTCCGGTGACCTTCTCCCCTACCTCACCTCGCTGATCAACTCATCCTTGACCGCTGGCTATGTCCCTTCCGTCTTCAAGAGAGCGAGAGTTGCACCCCTTCTCAAAAAACCAACACTCGATCCCACTGATGTCAACAACTACAGACCAGTATCCCTTCTTTCTTTTCTTTCCAAAACTATTGAGCGTGCCGTCTTTAGCCAACTCTCTTGCTATCTCTCTCAGAATGACCTTCTTGATCCAAACCAGTCAGGTTTCAGGACTGGTCATTCAACTGAGACTGCTCTTCTCTGTGTCACGGAGGCTCTCCGCACTGCTAAAGCTAACTCTCTCTCCTCTGCTCTTGTCCTTCTAGACCTGTCTGCTGCCTTTGATACTGTGAACCATCAGATCCTCCTCTCCACCCTCTCCGAGCTGGGCATCTCCGGCGCGGCTCACTCCTGGATTGCGTCCTACCTGACCGGTCGCTCCTACCAAGTGGCGTGGCGAGAAGCTGTCTCCGCACCATGTGCTCTCACCACTGGTGTCCCCCAGGGCTCAGTTCTAGGCCCTCTCCTTTTCTCCCTATACACCAAGTCACTTGGCTCTGTCATATCCTCACATGGCCTCTCCTATCATTGCTACGCTGACGATACACAACTAATCTTCTCCTTTCCCCCTTCTGATAACCAGGTGGCGAATCGCATCTCTGCATGTCTGGCCGACATATCAGTATGGATGACGGATCACCACCTCAAGCTGAACCCTGGCAAGACGGAGCTGCTCTTCCTCCCGGGGGGAAGGACTGCCCGTTCCATGATCTCGCCATCACGGTTGACAACTCCGTTGTGTCCTCCTCCCAGAGTGCGAAGAGCCTTGGCGTGACCCTGGACAACACCCTGTCGTTCTCCGCTAACATCAAGGCGGTGACCCGATCCTGCAGGTTCATGCTCTACAACATTCGGCGAGTACGACCCTGCCTTACACAGGAAGCGGCACAGGTCCTAATCCAGGCACTTGTCATCTCCCGTCTGGATTACTGCAACTCGCTGTTGGCTGGGCTCCCTGCCTGTGCCATTAAACCCCTACAACTCATCCAGAATGCCGCAGCCCGTCTGGTGTTCAACCTTCCCAAGTTCTCTCACGTCACCCCCCTCCTCCGCACACTCCACTGGCTTCCAGTTGAAGCTCGCATCCGTTACAAGACCATGGTGCTTGCCTATGGAGCAGTGAGGGGAACGGCACCTCCGTACCTTCAGGCTCTGATCAGTCCCTACACCCAAACGAGGGCATTGCGTTCATCCACCTCTGGCCTGCTGGCTCCCCTTCCTCTGCGGAAGCATAGTTCCCGCTCAGCCCAGACAAAACTGTTCGCTGCTCTGGCACCCCAATGGTGGAACAAGCTCCCTCACGACGCCAGGACAGCGGAGTCACTCACCACCTTCCGGAGACATTTGAAACCCCACCTCTTTAAGGAATACCTGGGATAGGATAAAGTAATCCTTCTACCCCCCCCCCCCCCCCAAAAAAAAGAAGAAAATATTAATAAAAAAATAAAAAATTAAAAAATTTGTAAAGTGGTTATCCCACTGGCTATAGGGTGAATGCACCAATTTGTAAGTCGCTCTGGATAAGAGCGTCTGCTAAATGACGTAAATGTGCCCTTGAGCAAGGCACTTAACCCTAATTGCTCCTGTAAGTCGCTCTGGATAAGAGCGTCTGCTAAATGACTAAAATGTAAAATGTAAAATGTATGGTGGTGGCAGCATCATGCTGTGGGGATGTTTTTCAGCGGCAGGGACTGGGAGACTAGTCAGGATCGAGGGAAAGATGAATGGAGCAAAGTACATCGAGATCCTTGATGAAAACCTGCTCCAGAGCACTCAGACCTCAGACTGGGGCGAAGGTTCACCTTCCAACAGGACAACAACCCTAAGCACACAGCCAAGACAACAGAGGAGTGGCTTCAGGACAAGTCTCTGAAAGTCCTTGAGAAGCCCAGCCAGAGCCCGGACTTGAACCCGATAGAATATCTTGAGAGACCTGAAAATAGCTGTGCAGCGACGCTCCCCATCCAACCTGACAAAGCTTGAGAGGATCTGCAGAGAAGAATGGGAGTAACTCCCCAAAAACAGATGTGACAAGTTTGTAGCGTCATACCCAAGAAGACTCGAGGCTGTAATCGCTGCCAAAGGTGCTTCAACAAAGTACTGATTAAAGGGTCTGAATAATTATGTAAATGTGATATTTCAGTTTTTATTTTTAATAAATTTGCACAAAAAAAAAAGTTTTTGCTTTGTCATTATGGGGTATTGTATGTAGATTGGGGGGGGGGGAAAAAAACAATTTAATCAATTATAGAATAAGGCTATAACGTAACAAAATATAGAAAAAGTGAAGGAGTCTGAATTATTTCCGAGTTCACTGGAATGCAGAGCAACGCTTTATTATGGACAGACTTCTCCCCATCCTAGTTACTGTTGGCCAACTTACAATCGCTTGAAAATAAAGTGGACAAACTACAGGCACGAATATCCTACCAACGGGACATTAAAAACGGTAATATCTTATGTTACACAGAGTCAAGGCTGAACGAAGACATGGATAACATACAGCTGGCGGGTTATTCACTGTATCGGCAGGATAGAACAGCAGCCTCCGGTAAGACAAGGGGTGGCGGTCTATGTATATTTGTAAACAACAGCTGGTGCACGATATCTAAGGAAGTCTCGAGGTTTTGCTCGCCTGAGGTAGAGTATCTCATGATAAGCTGTAGACCACACTATCTACCAAGAGAGTTTTCATCTATATTCTTTGTAGCTGTCTATTTACCAACACAAACCAATGCTGGCACTAAGACCGCACTCAATGAACTGTATACGGCCATAAGCAAACAGGAAAACGCTCATCCAGAGGCAGCGCTTCTAGTGGCCCGGGACTTTCATGCAGGGAAACTTCAAATCCGTTTTACCTCATTTCTTCCAGCATGTTTGTTATGAAGAGTTTCTCGGGTATCAAAGAATCAAGGATGCAAGGATATACACTGCTCAAAAAAATAAAGGGAACACTTAAACAACACATCCTAGATCTGAATGAATGAAATAATCTTATTAAATACTTTTTTCTTTACATAGTTGAATGTGCTGACAACAAAATCACACAAAAATTATCAATGGAAATCAAATTTATCAACCCATGGAGGTCTGGATTTGGAGTCACCCTCAAAATTAAAGTGGAAAACCACACTACAGGCTGATCCAACTTTGATGTAATGTCCTTAAAACAAGTCAAAATGAGGCTCAGTAGTGTGTGTGGCCTCCACGTGCCTGTATGACCTCCCTACAACGCCTGGGCATGCTCCTGATGAGGTGGCGGATGGTCTCCTGAGGGATCTCCTCCCAGACCTGGACTAAAGCATCCGCCAACTCCTGGACAGTCTGTGGTGCAACGTGGTGTTGGTGGATGGAGCGAGACATGATGTCCCAGATGTGCTCAATTGGATTCAGGTCTGGGGAACGGGCGGGCCAGTCCATAGCATCAATGCCTTCCTCTTGCAGGAACTGCTGACACACTCCAGCCACATGAGGTCTAGCATTGTCTTGCATTAGGAGGAACCCAGGTCCAACCGCACCAGCATATGGTCTCACAAGGGGTCTGAGGATCTCATCTCGGTACATAATGGCAGTCAGGCTACCTCTGGCGAGCACATGGAGGGCTGTGCGGCCCCCCAAAGAAATGCCACCCCACACCATGACTGACCCACCGCCAAACCGGTCATGCTGGAGGATGTTGCAGGCAGCAGAACGTTCTCCACGGCGTCTCCAGACTCTGTCACGTCTGTCACATGTGCTCAGTGTGAACCTGCTTTCATCTGTGAAGAGCACAGGGCGCCAGTGGCGAATTTGCCAATCTTGGTGTTCTCTGGCAAATGCCAAACGTCCTGCACGGTGTTGGGCTGTAAGCACAACCCCCACCTGTGGACGTCGGGCCCTTATACCACCCTCATGGAGTCTGTTTCTGACCGTTTGAGCAGACACATGCACATTTGTGGCCTGCTGGAGGTAATTTGCAGGGCTCTGGCAGTGCTCCTCCTGCTCCTCCTTGCAAAAAGGCGGAGGTAGCGGTCCTGCTGCTGGGTTGTTGCCCTCCTACGGCCTCCTCCACGTCTCCTGATGTACTGGCCTGTCTCCTGGTAGCGCCTCCATGCTCTGGACACTACGCTGACAGACACAGCAAACCTTCTTGCCACAGCTCGCATTGATGTGCCATCCTGAATGAGCTGCACTACCTGAGCCACTTGTGTGGGTTGTAGACTCCGTCTCATGCTACCACTAGAGTGAAAGCACCGCCAGCATTCAAAAGTGACCAAAACATCAGCCAGGAAGCATAGGAACTGAGAAGTGGTCTGTGGTCACCACCTGCAGAACCACTTCTTTATTGAGGGTGTCTTGCTAATTGCCTATAATTTCCACCTGTTGTCTATTCCATTTGCACAACAGCATGTGAAATGTATTGTCAATCAGTGTTGCTTCCTAAGTGGACAGTTTGATTTCACAGAAGTGTGATTGACTTGGAGTTACATTGTGTTGTTTAAGTGTTCCCTTTATTTTTTTTTGAGCAGTGTACTTAGACATTCTGTGGAGATTTCATACCAAGTATTTATTGAATCACGAGCTTGTGGGTTCATCTAACAAACGGACATGGCTTTGCCCATTGTCAGTTGAACTAACTTGAACAAAGACACTCTACCTTATATACCCTTTATTACCATCTTCCATACATCTGTTAAGTCTCCATGGGCACTCCCTGTCTTTGATGTTCATCACTCTTTACCCAAGTCACTATCCTAAACATCATCACACATCTCCTTTGACATAATGCAATATAGACGTCATGGCCCCAAACCACTCATCTCTTAACTCTTTCCCTGTCCTCACAATCCTATGACATGACATCATTACAATGTTAAATGTGCAACCAGAGGAAAAAAAAACTCTAGACCACCTTTACTCCACACACAGAGACGCATACAAAGCTCTCCCTCGCCCTCCATTTGGCAAATCTGACCATAATTATATCCTCCTGATTCCTGCTTATAAGCAAAAACTATAGCAGGAAGCACCAGTGACTCGGTTAATAAGGAAGTGGTCTGATGAAGCAGATGCTAAGCTACAGGACTGTTTTGCTAGCACAGACTGGAATATGTTCTGGGATTCTTCAGATAGCGTTGAGGAGTACACCACATCAGTCACTGGCTTCATCAATAAGTGCATCGATGACGTCGTCCCCACAGTGACCGTACGTACATACCCCAACCAGAAGTCATGGATTACAGGCAACATCCGCACTGAGCTAAAGGGTAGAGCTGCCGCTTTCAAGGAGCGGGACTCTAACCCGGACGCTTATAAGAAATCCCGCTATGCCCTCCGACGAACCATCAAACAGGCAAAGAGTCAATACAGGACTAAGATTTTGCTAGCACAGACTGGAAGATGTTCCAGGATTATTCAGATGGCATTGAGGAGTACACCACATCAGTCACTGGCTGATCAGTCACCCAAACATACTACATCTCATCATGTTTAATGACTACATCTTCTTCTGTCCCCCATACATACAGTGGGGAAAAAAAGAATTTAGTCAGCCACCAATTGTGCAAGTTCTCCCACTTAAAAAGATGAGAGAGGCCTGTACTTTTCATCATAGGTACACGCCAACTATGACAGACAAAATGAGGGGAAAAAATCCAGAAAATCACATTGTAGGATTTTTTATGAATTTATTTGCAAATTATGGTGGAAAATAAGTATTAGGTCAATAACAAAAGTCTCTCAATACTTTGTTATGTACCCTTTGTTGGCAATGACACAGGTCAAACGTTTTCTGTAAGTCTTCACAAGCTTTTCACACACTGTTGCTGGTATTTTGGCCCATTCCTCCATGCAGATCTCCTCTAGAGCAGTGATGTTTTTGGGGCTGTCGCTGGGCAACACGGACTTTCAACTCCCTCCAAAGATTTTCTATGGGGTTGAGATCTGGAGACTGGCTAGGCCACTCCAGGACCTTGAAATGCTTCTTACGAAGCCACTCCTTCGTTGCCCGGGCAGGTGTGTTTGGGATCATTGTCATGCTGAAAGACCCAGCCACGTTTCATCTTCAATGCCCTTGCTGATGGAAGGAGGTTTTCACTCAAAATCTCACGATACATGGCCCCATTCATTCTTTCCTTTACACGGATCAGTCGTCCTGGTCCCTTTGCAGAAAAACAGCCCCAAAGCATGATGTTTCCACCCCCATGCTTCACAGTAGGTATGGTGTTCTTTGGATGCAACTCAGCATTCTTTGTCCTCCAAACACGACGAGTTGAGTTTTTACCAAAAAGTTATATTTTTGGTTTCATCTGACCACATGACATTCTCCCAATCCTCTTTTGGATCATCCAAATGCACTCTAGCAAACTTCAGACGGGCCTGGACATGTACTGGCTTAAGCAGGGGGACACGTCTGGCACTGCAGGATTTGAGTCCCTGGCGGCGTAGTGTGTTTACTGATGGTAGGCTTTGTTACTTTGGTCCCAGCTCTCTGCAGGTCATTCATTAGGTCCCCCCGTGTGGTTCTGGGATTTTTGCTCACCGTTCTTGTGATCATTTTGACCCCACGGGGTGAGATCTTGCGTGGAGCCCCAGATCGAGGGAGATTATCAGTGGTCTTGTATGTCTTCCATTTCCTAATAATTGCTCCCACAGTTGATTTCTTCAAACCAAGCTGCTTACCTATTGCAGATTCAGTCTTACCAGCCTGGTGCAGGTCTACAATTTTGTTTCTGGTGTCCTTTGACAGCTCTTTGGTCTTGGCCATAGTGGAGTTTGGAGTGTGACTGTTTGAGGTTGTGGACAGGTGTCTTTTATACTGATAACAAGTTCAAACAGGTGCCATTAATACAGGTAACGAGTGGAGGACAGAGGAGCCTCTTAAAGAAGAAGTTACAGGTCTGTGAGAGACAGAAATCTTGCTTGTTTGTAGGTGACCAAATACTTATTTTCCACCATAATTTGCAAATAAATTCATTAAAAATCCTACAATGTGATTTTCTGGATTTTTTTCTGTCATAGTTGACGTGTACCTATGATGAAAATTACAGGCCTCTCTCATCTTTTTAAGTGGGAGAACTTGCACAGTTGGTGGCTGACTAAATACTTTTTTTCCCCACTGTACATTACGCTTACTGAATTTCCACGTGGGTCGAGGATATTCGAAATTTAATCAAAGCCTATTGGATGATAACTGGATGATAACTTGTTTTAACTAGGACAGAGGAATTTATACACTGATTTTTGCATGGGACACTTTTAAAATGTGCCTTTAGATGCAATTCAACATAGGTCAAAAGAGTCCACACTAGCAAAGGAAATAGAAGGTCCCTAGATAGCAATTGCATGGGCTCAGAATACTTTGGAGAAAGTTATTCAATGTGTAATATATTATAAAAAATAAAGCCTTTAGAAAAATGCACCAAATTCTTTTTTAAATCTTCAACATAGAAATGCTACCAAAAATAATTTACTGAAACTGGTTACAAATGACGGAGTCACCCATGATTCACCAAATTATATTTTGAAGGAGGAAACAAAGTACTTTAAGCATATGTTTTCGTTTCAGTCGCCTCCATCTCCTCTAACTGAAGCTAATTGTAGAGTTTTTTTTTCTATTGATAATGTAAAATTAACAGCCATACAGAATGTTCTATAGGATTAAGGTCAGGGCTTTGTGGTGGGAACTCCAATACCCTGACTTTGTTGTCCTTAAGCCATTTTTGTTTCATCAGACCAGAGGACATTTCTCCAAAAAGTACGATCTTTGTCCCCATGTGCAGTTGCAAACCGTAGTCTGGCTTTTTTATGGCGGTTTTGGAGCAGTGGCTTCATCCTTGCTGAGCGGCCTTTCAGGTTTTGTCGATATAGGACTCGTTTTACTGTGGATATAGATACTTTTGCACATGTTTCCTCCAGCATCTTCACAAGGTCCTTTGCTGTTGTTCTGGGATTGATTTGCACTTTTCACACGAAAGTATGTTCATCTCTAGGAGACAGAACGCGTATCCTTCCAGAGCGGTATGACGGCTGTGTGGTCCCATGGTGTTTATACTTGCATACTATTGTTTGTACAGATGAACGTGGTACCTTCAGGCATTTGGAAATTGCTCCCAAGGATGAACCAGACTTGTGGAGGTCTACTATTTTTTTTTTCTGAGGTCTTGGCTGATTTATTTAGATTTTCCCATGATGTCAAGCAAAGAGGCACTGAGTTTGAAGGTATGCCTTGAAATACATCCACAGGTACACCTCCAATTGACTCAAATGATGTCAATTAGCCTATCAGAAGCTTCTTAAAGCCATGACATCATTTTCTGGAATTTTCCAAGCTGTTCAAAGGCACAGTCAATTTAGTGTATGTAAACTTCTGACCCACTGGAATTGTGATACAGTGAATTATAAGTGAAATAATCTGTCTGTAAATAATTGTTGGAAAAATTACTTGTGTCATGCACAAAGTAGATGTCCTAACCGACTTGCCAAAACTATAGTTTGTTAACAAGAAATATGTGGAGTGGTTGAAAAACTAGTTTTAATGACTCCAACCTAAGTGTATGTAAACTTCCGACTCCAACTGTATTTGCGCTGCACCACACACATTTTTCCTATGATCTCGCAAATCTCCTTTTTGGACGAGACTGACTTTATGATTTTTTTTCTTCCTATTTACACTTTGTAGTCGATTTTAACACTAGAATAAATGATTCTGACTCATATCTATGCCACATAGGCCGTTTCCAAAAGGATACGTTTGTTTTTAGGGGCAGTCGCTCTTTAAACTGCATGGCTGGGCTCTATATTGTACAGAGTTTAAGACTGTCTGGTTGTGTCCTTGGCTGCCTTCAGGGCCTCACCTGAGATTAAATTAATCAGATGCAATGTTTTCTTTGTTCTCTGTTATTCTTCCCCCCCCCCCCCTCTCTCTCTCTCTCTCTCTCCTCTCTCTCTCTCTCTCTCTCTCTACAAGAAGTTTATCACAGTTGTTGCTCAGTCATAAATCAATAAAAACTGTAAACGTTTTTTTGTTTGTTGCAGAAATGCCCTATTCCACAGGATTTTCCACTCTGTTATGTCAGCAGCGCTGTACTGTAGGCTACAGTAAACTACAGTATTAAACATTATTACCCGTTTAAAATTCCGCCGTATCTGTCTGTATTAGGTCATGCACACCTCGAGCGCACGGCTTGAAGACGCGCACTTCTGTTTTGCGTTGATTAGCGGTCCGTCTTGACAGACCCAGTCAATTACAAACCACAAATTAAAGTTCAGGAAATTAAAATTCGGTAGGCTTGAATGTGTATTTAATACAATGCGGTGTCCCTTTAAAACGTCTGACAAAAAGCCCATATGATCCCAGAGCTCCAATCACCAATTCCTTCTGCAAAAGCAGCCTCTGCATTTTTGTCGAAAAAAGACAGAGGAGAAGAAAACTGAAGAAATGTGAAAATCCAACGAACATTTTCATGGCGAACGGAAGTCCGATACATGAGGAGTTATATTGGGAACCTATACCTAACCCTAACCCTAACCCTAACCCTAACCTAACCTCGCATCATAATGGTACAGTAGAGCACTGCGTATTTATATTTTTTTGTCCCTTGTTGATCTCTTCCACATTTGAGCTACTTAGGCAGATTAAACTTGCCTTACACTGGTTCTGTCCCACAATGTTTGTGTTGCATCATTTGTCATTTATGATACTCCGTGTTTTTACTGCTTCGTGGTGAAGTTTGCAACTTGCATGGCACGCAAGTTGAAATTTGGAGCTGTTACAAGAATAGCGACATTGTTGCATAGAAATAGTTCAATTATTTCATATCAGGATGTCTCGGCAAGGATCAGGTGGTGCTGGGTGAATTTACAGACAGGGAGAGAGAGAGTGAAACTAAACGGGCCGTGATGGAAAAACCAGCTGTCTGTGTTATAACAAGTTTAGTTCGTCATTTATATTAAATACAATAGTTGCCTTCAGTAAACTATACAGTAAACTATACAGCAACAATGGAGCTAAAGGCGCTGTCTGTCGGTTATGACATGGTAACATGGTGGTCTCTGTAAGTTGCAGGTGAGTCTCGTCTGAACTTCAATAACATCGTGACCTCACACATGACATCTGTGTACTGGCTGTCCCTGAGAAATTAGCAGAAAGCGTCATGTCACAGTCTTATGACACTGCCCACCCCAAATCCCATCCTCCTGTCCTCTCCTCTCCTCCTCTTGCCTCTGTCACAAATATCTCAGATGGGCTTAAAATGCCAGCTCACTGATTCTGCCAAGCCCTGAAACTCTTGTCATGTATTTCTGAGATCATATAGGCTATATTTCATGTAATTGTTTTGCAGTAGTTTGTTCACATGAGTGAACATTTTATTATTTATATAAATATATATATTGGAATAATATGCTAAAGTTGGTCATCATTGAAGTTTTAAATTACTTCCATAATGTTCTATAATGTCAAAGCAATGCGCACAGCCGACAGCAATGTCAAAGAGGGGTCAGCTGGAGATAAGAAATGTGTCATAACACACACAATAATAATAATTACATAGTAATTAACCTAATTGAATTGTTTATACACTGAACAAAAATATAAACACAACATATAAAGTGTTGGTCCAATGTTTCATAAGCTGAAATAAAAGATCCCAGATATTTTCCATACGCACAAAAGCTTATTTCTCTCAAATGTTGTGCACAAATTTGTTTACATCCCTGTTAGTGAGCATTTTTCCCTGCCAAGATAATTCATTCCCCTGACAGATATGGCATATCAAGAAGCTGATTAAACAGCATGATCATTACACAGGTGCATCTTGTGCTGGGGACAATAAAAGGCCACTCTAAAATGTGCAGTTTTGTCACACAACACAATGCCACAGATGTCTCAAGTTTTGAGGCAGCGTGCGATTGGCATGCTGACTGCAGGAATGTCCACCAGAGCTGTTGCCAGAGAATTTAATGTTAATTTCTCTACCATAAGCCGCCTCCAATGTCATTTTAGAGAATTTGGCAGTATGTCCAAACCGGCCTCACAACTGCAGAGCACATGTAACCATGCCAGCCCAGGACCTCCACATTCGGCTTCTTCACCTGCGGAATATTCTGAGACAAGCCACCAAGACAGCTGAGGAAACTGTGGGTTTGCACAAACAAAGAATTTCTGCACAAACTGTCAGAAACCGTCTCAGGGAAGCTCATCTGAGTGCTCGCTGTCCTCACCAGGGTCTTCACCTGACTGCAGTTTGGTGTCATAACCAACTTCAGTGGGCAAATGCTCACCTTCGATGGCCACTGGCACACTGGAGAAGTGTGCTCTTCACGGATGATTCCCTGTTTCAACTGTACCGGGCAGTATGGTGTCGTGTGGGTGAATGGTTTGCTGATGTCAACGTTGTGAACAGCCCCATGGTGGTGGTGGGATTATGGTATGGGCAGGCATAAGATATGGACAAGGAACACAATTGCATTTTATCGATGGCAATTTGAATGCACAGAGATACTGTGATGAGATCCTGAGGCCCATTGTTGTGCCATTCATCCACCTCCATCACCTCATGTTTCAGCATGATAATGCACGGCCCGTGTCGCAAGGATCTGTACACAATTCCTTGAAGCTGAACATTTCCCAGTTCTTCCATGGCCTGCATACTCACCAGACATGTCACCCATTGATCATGTTTGGGATGCTCTGGATCAACGTGTTGCGCTGCAAGAGGCAAATGGTGGTCATACCAGATACCGACTGGTTTTCTGATCCATGCCCCTACCTTTTTTTAAAGGTATCTGTGACCAACAGATGCATATCTGTATTCCCAGTCGTGAAATCCATAGATTAGGGCCTAATTAATTTATTTCAATTGACTGATTTCCTTCTATGAACTGTACCTCAGTAAAATCTTTGAAATTGTTGCATGTTGCGTTTATATTTTTTTGCAGTGTAATTCTAGTCTAACCATAAATCACATAAGAGGCAACCCTTTTACCCTTGATTTCAGCTGAAGACTCTAAGATAATGTCATAACAGAAAGAGAGATATGGGGAGAGGCAGGGAGAGAGAGGGGGGGATAGAGGCAGAGAGAGAGAGAGAGGGGGGGAGACAGCGGGAGAGAGGAGAGAGATAGGGAGAGAGAGCGTAACAGAGAGAGAGAGAGTAACAGATTAACAGAGAGAGATCGTAACAGAAAGAGGGAGAGAAACACAGAGAGAGTAACAGAGAAAGAGAGAGAGATTAACAGAGATAATGAAAGAGCAAGAGAGTAACAGAGAGAGAGAATCAGAGAGCTGTGCCTGTGCAGACAGAAAGGGTAGATGGACTGCGGGGTCATGTTGGGATGCCCCATTAGAGCAGCATGTGGCTGTGTGAGGAGAGGTGGAGGGAGGCAGCAGTGGAGTTAATAATCCCATGGTGCATCACATCTGGATGTAGAGGGAGGCTCTGCTGGTTAATATCTGGGTCAGGTCAACAGCGATAGCCTGCACTCGGTCCCTGGTGCCGTTAGCCTGCCCTGGTGCTGCTATATGTTAGCCCTGGTGCTTCTAGCCGTTAGCCTGGTGCTAGCACTGTGTAGCCTGCCCTCCTTGGTGCCATTAGCCTGCCCTCCCTGGTGCCGTTAGCCCTGGTGCTAGGACTATGTTAGCTCTGGTGCTGTTATCCCTGGTGTAGCACTGTGTTAGCTCTGGTGCTGTTATCCCTGGTGTAGCACTGTGTTAGCTCTGGTGCTGTTATCCCTGGTGTAGCAGTGTGTTAGCTCTGGTGCTGTTATCCCTGGTGTAGCACTGTGTTAGCTCTGGTGCTGTTATCCCTGGTGTAGCACTGTGTTAGCTCTGGTGCTGTTATCCCTGGTGTAGCACTGTGTTATCCCTGGTGTAGCACTGTGTTAGCTCTGGTGCTGTTATCCCTGGTGTAGCACTGTGTTAGCTCTGGTGCTGTTATCCCTGGTGTAGCACTGTGTTAGCTCTGGTGCTGTTATCCCTGGTGTAGCACTGTGTTATCCCTGGTGTAGCACTGTGTTAGCTCTGGTGCTGTTATCCCTGGTGTAGCAGTGTGTTAGCTCTGGTGCTGTTATCCCTGGTGTAGCAGTGTGTTAGCTCTGGTGCTGTTATCCCTGGTGTAGCAGTGTGTTAGCTCTGGTGCTGTTATCCCTGTAGCAGTGTTAGCTCTGGTGCTGTTATCCCTGGTGTAGCACTGTGTTAGCTCTGGTGCTGTTATCCCTGGTGTAGCACTGTGTTAGCTCTGGTGCTGTTATCCCTGGTGTAGCACTGTGTTATTCCCTGGTGTAGCACTGTGTTAGCTCTGGTGCTGTTATCCCTGGTGTAGCACTGTGTTAGCTCTGGTGCTGTTATCCCTGGTGTAGCACTGTGTTAGCTCTGGTGCTGTTATCCCTGGTGGTAGCACTCATGTTTAGCTCTGGTGCTGTTATCCCTGGTGTAGCCAGTGTGTTAGCTCACTGGTGTAGTGTGTTAGCTCTGGTCTGTTATCCCTCAGTGTGTTAGCTCCCCCTCACTGTGTTAGCTCTGGTCTGCATCCCTGTTAGCTGTGTTAGCTCCACCCTGGTGTCACTGGTTAGCTCTGGTGCTGTTAGTCACTGGTCTGCTGTTATCCCTGGTGTAGCCTGTTAGCTCTGGTGTGTTATCCCTGGTGTACATCCCTCACTGGGAGTCTGGTCTGCCATCATGTGTTAGCTCCCCAGCTCACTGGGAGTCTGGTCTGCATCATGTTAGCTCCCCACTCACTGGGAGTCTGGTCTGCATCATGTTAGCTCCCCACTCACTGGGAGTCTGGTCTGCATCATGTTAGCTCCCCACTCACTGGGAGTCTGGTCTGCATCATGTTAGCTCCCCACTCCCTGTTGTCTTGCACATGTTAGCTCACTCACTGGGAGTCTGGTCTGCATCATGTTAGCTCCCCACTCACTGGGAGTCTGGTCTGCATCATGTTAGCTCCCCTCACTCATCTGGGAGGAGTCTGGTCTGCATCATGTTAGCTCCCCACTCACTGGGAGTCTGGTCTGCATCATGTTAGCTCCCCACTCACTGGGAGTCTGGTCTGCATCATGTTAGCTCCCCACTCACTGGGAGTCTGGTCTGCATCATGTTAGCTCCCCACTCACACTGGTCGAGTCTGGTCTGGTCTGCATCATGTTAGCTCCCACACTCACTGGGGAGTCTGGTCTGCATCATGTTAGCTCCCCACTCACTGGGAGTCTGGTCTGCATCATGTTAGCTCCCCACTCACTGGGAGTCTGGTCTGTGGCATCATGTTAGCTCCCCCCACTCACTGGGAGTCTGGTCTGCTCATGTTAGCTCCCCACTCACTGGGAGTCTGGTCTGCATCACCACGTATGCTGCACCAAAATTAACACACTTGAATAATGAGAATCGGCATGTAGAAATGTTGAAACTATTAATTACAGTTCACAAAACAATGTCCATTACAGGCTAGAACATTTTACAATGCAAGAAGATACCGGTAGCTTCCAGCTTTGTAGGCTAACTTTCCTTGCTAGCTTACAGATGGAGCTAACATTAACTCACTACCGTAGTACCTTGTTTGTGATAATATGCTAAACATATTGCTGATTTCAAAGCTAATTGTCACCAAAAACGTTATTAATTCCACTTCGTCTCCACTGCCTCATGTCTCTTCCAGCTCGAGACTGGAACTGACTGTGTGTGAATTACTTCATGGGTCTTAAAGAGACAGCATGCACATTTATAAAAAGAAGAGATTGCTTTTTCTATGCAAATGTTGTTGATCAGTATTATAAAACAAGTCCCAAACGGAAGGGAAACAGATTGTTTTGGCTGATTTCATGGGGCTAAAGATGAAAAACAATCTCAATAACTCAATGCATGCACACACAACTATTGCATTCCACCTGTATTGTGACTAGACCTATGCAAATCTTGATTTACCCAGTTTATCAATAGAGATTCACCGTTCAAATCAATTATTACCATTATGTTATGTATTGGTAAAAAACACATTTAAATTGATTGTACAGTTGGAGTCGGAAGTTTACATACACTTAGGTTTGGAGTCATTAAAACTAGTTTTTCAACCACTCCACACATTTCTTGTTAACAAACTATAGTTTTGGGCAAGTCGGTTAGGACATCTACTTTGTGCATGACACAAAGTAATTTTTCCAACAATTGTTTACAGACAGATTATTTCACTTATAATTCACTGTATCACAATTCCAGTGGGTCAGAAGTTTACATACACTAAGTTGGGACTGTGCCTTTAAACAGCTTGGAAAATTCCAGGAAATGATGTCATGGCTTTATAAGCTTCTGATAGGCTAATTGACATCATTTGAGTCAATTGGAGGTGTACCTGTGGATGTATTTCAAGGGCTACCTTCAAACTCAGTGCCTCTTTGCTTGACATCATGGGAAAATCAAAATAAATCAGCCAAGACCTCAGAAAAAAAATGTGTAGACCTCCACAAGTCTGGTTAATTCTTGAGAGCAATTTCCAAATGCCTGAAGGTACCACGTTCATCTGTACAAACAATAGTACCCATGTATAAACACCATGGGACCACGCAGCCATCATGCTTCTCAGGAAGAAGCCACTGCTCCAAAACCGCCATAAAAAAAAGCCAGACTACGGTTTTGCAACTGCACATGGAAGAGATCGTACTTTTAGGAGAAATGGTCCTCTGGTCTGATGAAAAAAAAATAGAACTGTTTGGCCATAATGACCATCGTTATGTTTGGAGGAAAAAGGGGGTCACTTGCAAGCCGAAGAACACCATCCCAACCGTGAAGCACGGGGGTGGCAGCATCATGCTGTGGGGGTGCTTTGCTGCAGGAGGGACTGGTGCACTTCACAAAATAGATGGCATCATGAGGAAGGAAAATGATATGGATATATTGAAGCCAACATCTCAAGACATCAGTCAGGAAGTTTAAAGCTTGGTCACAAATGGGTCTTCCAAATGGACAATGACCCCAAGCATACTTCCAAAGTTTTGGCAAAATGGCTTAAGGACATCAAAGTCAAGGTATTGGAGTTGCCATCACAAAGCCCTGACCTCAATCCTATAGAAGATTTGTGGACAGAACTGAAAAAGCGTGTGCGAGCAAGGAGGCCTACAAACCTGACTCGGTTACACCTGCTCTGTCAGGAGGAATGGGCCAAAAAAAATTCACCCAACTTATTGTGGGAAGCTTA
>CM072255.1:0-142500 GCA_036851935.1 Coregonus suidteri
TTCATTTAAAACAGATTGGATTCTGCCAGCTAAGGACAGAGCGCAGAATATCCCCATGTTGTAAGTCTGCTTTAACTCGTGTGATGTGACTAGAACTTGTAATAGTTAGTTTTATGGAAGGGTAGCCAGAGAAATGTGTTACATTCACACCTAAATAGAAAAAACCTGAGGCCGACAGAGCGGGAGGAAAGGCCAGGCTCCAGGGGGAATATCGCATGGCTAGCCAGGAGTTGAAGGAAAGGCAGGGCCTTAGGGAGGGAATCTGCTTGCCTAGCGGGGTTGACGGGAGAGGCTAGGACTCCCATGCGGGAATTTTGCTTGGCAAAGGCGCGGGTAGTTGACGGACAGCGCTGGGCGCCGCCATGGTGGGAGAGCTGACATGCTTGCGCAGCCCGGGCGGTTGATCCCGGAAAGGAAGGGCTCCAGGCGGAATTTGACTTGGCATCTTGAGGGGTTGAGTTGATCTGAAAACATACTCACTTTTCTGAATGTACCAATTTGTATCCTGGCACCCAGCTGCTCTCGACCCCCTGACCTACGGACTCGCATGTGTTACACCACCACGTGATGCCGAGGCTGCTTACCTGTTGTATCGCACACCACGGACGCTCTACCCCGCAGTAACGTTGCGACTTTTTTTAGCTGATATATATAGTAGTAGAGCATCTGCATTACAGTGACACTTTGTGTTCTTCTCATCCTCACCGTACTCGCTCGCGTGTGTTCAATCGGAATGTGCACTATACGCCCGAGACATCCTCCGCGTAATCAGGTAGCGACAAGGCCCCGAGATCAGTTAGGCCCACGCCAACGGGCGAGAAGCTAAAAGTTCTATCGGAAGTCCCTCGACATCCCCCCCCCCCCCCAAAAATGAGCGGAGGACAGAGTGACACCCTTGGACGGGTTACCCTCTGCACGAGGGGAAGTATTTTGGGTGTTCTGAGAGTTGATGTGTACGCCTCGCCCGCGTCGGCTCGCAAATTGACACCGGCGCTTACCGCCCTCGAGTGTTCCCCAGCCGCCACACAATAGGAGCAGAATAGAGCAGAAGTATCCATGAGGATGGAAACTGGACCCCAAACAAATCTATTACCACTAAATCTTCAAATAAATAATCCCACTCAACCTAAGGTCCGAACGCTTCTCCGCCCATCACAAAGAGACACAACAACCACAATATTCGAGGTACTGGAGCACGACCAGACAGGAGAGTACAATGTTCAAAGACGACGGTGTACATTGGAAAACATTTTGTCGCCCTTTGAGGTAACCCGTTTGATCATCAGATATGACATCCTAGAAGGTTCCAACCTGCGCATGCTAGAACCTTAGCTAATAATAGTTTAACATCAGCGTTTTCAAAAAGTGAAATGGGCCGATATCCCACCACATTCTGCCGGATCTTTATCTTTCTTGAGTCATAAGTGAGATGGAACGCTTGGCTTGAGTTAGCGCCGGAGGGGGGAGCGGGGGGCGGGGGGGGGGGGGTGAAGCCCCTGGAACCTGTATCTATTAGTAATGTGGGTCAGTTGATCTGATAATTTTTTTATACAAATCGACAATGGAAGCCATCAGGCCTGGGGCCCTTGCCACATTGCATTACCTTTAGACCCTTTGTTGTCTCATCTAGATGCAGAGGGTTTGTCCAGAACTTTACTCATGTCCATATCAATGGATGGAATTATCCAAGTTATCTAAAAAGTTGTCCATAGCCGTATTGTCTGATGGGGGTTTGGATTTGTAGAGGTTAGAATAAAAATGACACAAAAGTTGAATTATTATTATTAGAGGGATCACTACGGGAAGAGTCGTATACCTGCGGAAGATAAGATGAGATGCTGACTGGCATCCGTTTGGGTTGGTCTTGCCAAAAGGCGGCTAGCCTTGTCACCATATAGGTTGGTCTGCCAAAAGGCGGCTGGCCTTGTCACCATAATTTGTAGTACTTCCCCTTTTGTTCGCTCCAACAGAAACTCTGCTCTGCTTTTTACAGTGGAAAAGCAGATTAAATTGAGTTTGAAGTTTCAGCCTCTCTGCCATATAATTTTCAGGGGATGGTGAAGTTGAATAGTGGCAGTCTATGACAGGGCTTCAGGTCCACCAGTTCTTGACGTTTCAGTTTTGCTTTGTTTTGACATAATTACCATTTACATTACATTTTAGTCATTAGCAGACCGCTCTTATCCAGAGCGACTTTACGAGGACCAATTAGGGTTAAGTGCCTTGCTCAAGGGCACATTTACGTCAGTTTAGCAGACGCTCTTATCCAGAGCGACTCACCAATTGGTGCGTTCACCCTATAGCCAGTGGGAATGACCACTTTACAATTGGGGGGGGGGGCGGGTGGGGGGGGTGGGGGGGGGGGAGGGGTAGGAGGGGGGGGGGTAACTAGAAAGGATTACTTTATCCTATCCCAGGTATTCCTTAAAGAGGTGGGGTTTCAAATGCCATCCGAGAAGGTGAGCATTGTTAAGAAGTATCTTTCCCCGTAATACAGCTTTGGATGAATCAGTGTCTCCCGAGGGCTGAAGTGGTCGAAGGAGCCTCTGGTGCAGTGTCTCCCGAGTGTCGCAGTGGTCTAAGGCAGCTCTGGATGAATACAGTGTCTCCCGAGTGGTGCAGTGGTCTAAGAGGCAGGCCTCTGCGATGAATACAGTGTCTCCCGAGTGGTGCAGTGGTCTAAGGCAGCTCTGGATGAATACAGTGTCTCCCGAGTGGTGCAGTGGTCTAAGGCAGCTCTGGATCATGAATACAGTGTCTCCCGAGTGGTGCAGTGGTCTAAGGCAGCTCTGGATGAATACAGTGTCTCCGAGTGTGCAGTGGTCTAAGGCAGCTCTGGATGAATACAGGGCTCCGAGTGTTGCAGTGGTCTAAGGCAGCTCTGGATAGAATACAGTGTCTCCCGAGTGGTGCCAGTGGTCTAAGCAGCTCTGGATGATGACAGGTCCTCCCGAGTGGTGCAGTCGGTTCTAAGGCACTGCATCCCCGTAATACAGCTTTGGAAATACATCAATGTTGGTGGCAGAATAAAGTCACAGAGTTCTTAGTTAGAGACAATAGGGCCGTGTTTAAATCTCCAATTCGACTGTACTCGTTTGTGAATCACTATTGCTCTGTTCCCCTGGACTTTGCCGTTAAAATTAGAATGAAAAACCTTTCCAACTCATGCTTTACACAATCTAGTGTATGGTCGTTAAACCACGTAGGTGATCGCTTTCTTGAAGAAATGCGATATCATGTATCAGGCTCTTCAGATGTGAAAATACTCCTGGAGCAGTTAATTTGCCCTGTCAGGGGTGCGAAGGTGGGTGTGGTGCAGGAATCAAGCGCAGGGACGCAGAAGCTTAGTCCAAAAGACTTTAGGGAGTTATTCACGTAGTACACGAGAACCATAAGCCCGGAGGGCGAAATAAAGGCGACACAGGCGTCTAAACAAAAAGGCGCACTAACATGTGGGAAAAACCTCTCCGAAACAACGGAGGAAGTATCGTAGCTCAGGAACACCAAAACAGAAGAGCCATTCACACACAAAACACCATACACATCACAACGAGAACTAAATAGGACACTAATGAGGACTAACTAGACACAGGTGCTACAACATCCAGACACATAAACCAACGAACATGAAACCATAGATCGGTGGCAGCTAGTACTCCGGGGGGGACGAACGACCGCCGAACACTGCTACCGACTAAGGAGGAGGAGAGCAGCTCAAAAAAAAAAAAGGGCCCGAAAACCGTGACATTGCCCCCACAACCGTGAATTTTCCATGTCACCAGTCTGACTGGAAGCCCCAAAATACCATCCTGACTTGTTGTTAGAACTAGACATTAATCCTTATAAGAGGAGAAGTCAAAATACCATCTGACTTGTTGTTGAACTAGACATTAATCCTTATAAGCAGGAGAAGTCAAAATACCCACCCTGACTTGTTGTTGAACTAGACATTAATCCTTATAAGAGGAGAAGTCAAATACCCCCTGACTTGTTGTTGAACTAGACATTAATCCTTATAAGAGGAGAAGTCAAAATCACCACCCTATGACTGTTGTTGAACTAGACATTAATCCTTATAAGAAGGAGAATTAGTCAAAATACCACCCTGACTTGTTGTTGAACTAGACATTCATCCTTATAAGAGGATGAATGTCAAAATACCATCCTGACTTGTTGTTGAACTAGACATTAATCCCTTATAAGAGGAGAAGTCAAAATACCATCCTGACTTATGTTGTTGAACTAGACATTAATCCTATTAAGAGGAGAAGTCAAAATACCCATCCTGACTTGTAGTTGAACTAGACATTAATCCTTATAAGAGGAGAAGTCAAAATACCATCCTGAACTTGTTGATACTAGACATTAATCACTTATAAGCGCGAGAAGTCAAAATACCATCCTGACTTGTTTGAACTAGACATTAATCCTTATAAGAGGAGAGGGAGATTGAGCGGAGAGAGTAGCATGAAAAAAACCTTTTAAAAAAGGAACTCAAATCCCTTAGAGAAACGAAACAGAGCACAAGAATCCTTGCCGGAAAATTCCTCTGATGCAGCACTCCATCACTCTCCTTACTTGGTCAAATAGCCTTACACAGCCTAGAGGTGACGCATGTTGGGTCATTGTCCCCTGTTGAAAATCAAATGATAGTCCCACTAAGCCAAACCAGGTGGATGGCGTATCGCTTGCAGAATGCTGGTGGTAGCCATGCTGGTCTAAGTGTGCCTTGAATTCTAAATAAATCACAGACACGTGTCACCAAGCAAAGCTCCCCCACACCATAACACCTCCTCTCCTCATGCTTTTTACGGTGGGAACCACACATGCAGAGATCATCCGTTCACTCTACTCTGGGTCTCAACAAGACACATGCGGATTGGAACCATAAATCTCAAATATTGGACTCATCAGACCAAAGGACAAATTTCCACCGAATCTAATGTCCATTGTTCGTGTTTCTTGGCCCAAGCAAGTCTCTTCTTATTAATGTGGTGTTCCTTTAGTAGTGCTTTCATTGCAGCAATTTGACCGGGAGGCCCTGATTCAGCAGTCTCCTTCTGAACAGGTGATGTTACAATGTGTCTGATTACTTGAACTCTTTGAAGCATTTACTTTGGGCTGCACATTTCTGAGGCTTGGTAACTCTAATGAACTTCATCCTCTGCAGCAGAGGTAACTCTGGGTCATCCTTCCTGTGACAAGTGTCAAGCGGCGTCAGTGTGATGCGGTAGACGGAAGTCAGCAGCGAAGGACACAGAGCTAATCGAAAACGTATCTTAATGAACATACCTACCACGCAGGCGAGGAAACAAACCCGCTCACATATGACAACCAAAACATGAACAAAACACGCACAACACACAGTGTGAGACAGAGGTTTTTAAATAGGGATGACATAATTACATAACGGGAAACAGGTGAGGACCAATACAGGACAGAACACACGTAGAATACTAGGAATTACTAGGACTAACGTTTACTCCATAATACAGGCATGCAAGTAGTTTTGAAAAATAGGGACCTCGCAGTTTAAAGGTGACACAGAGACGGGCAGGATAAGTCAGCCCAAAAGCGGATTCCCACTTCTTGTACAGAGTAGGACTTGATGTCATTGAATGACGGCCCATTTCTTCGCAGGCTAGAAGTGAAATCCGGTAAGAACTTGATCTTTTGGAAAGTGATGTCGCCATGTTCCCTTGCCCCACCGAAGGCGGGGGGGGGGGGCAGACGAGCTCTTTTCTTTGTCTTGATGGAACCGCAGATGCTCGGCCGCACACTGGGCCAGCGTTTCAGTGCCATGCTGCGGTGGGTTCTATCACGATTCAGGGAAGATTCGGGAGGAAAAGCCTCATTGCCCAAAACCTCATTCGAAACAGCTCCGCCATGAACTGGGTTGGAGATCCATGTCTCAGAATCCTCCTGGCAGTCCAATCACGCGGATATTACTGGCGCCACTTTGAACACGTGAAATCAAATCAGCCATTTGTAACCTGGACCATTACCAGTAGGGAGACACACTGAGTCACTTTGTAACCTGGACCATTTACAGTACGTGAGTCACTGAGTCACTTGTTGGACCTGGACCATTACAGTAAGTGAGTCACTGAGTCACTTTGTAACCTGAACCAGGTGTGTCTGTGACGGACAATACAACAGCTCGGCTTGGAACGCATTGCTTCATCCAATCAGCATCCAGGATCCAAACAACCAGGTTTTATAATGCTGATGGGGAATGTCTGTTTTAATTCCATTTAAGTAACTCACGTCCTGTTCTGGAAATGTACTATGCTATAAAATAGTAATATTATATAGTATAGTACAATGGTATAATGCTAATAGTTCTGGTGGTGTTTTCCAGGTTTAACATGATACAGTATCCTGCTTGTAATCCTGTGTTGTGCGTGGTTTTATTCCAGGTATATGCACTGAGTGGACAAAACATTAAGGAACACCTGCTCTTTCCATGACAGACTGACCAGGGGAATCCCAGGTGAAAGATATGATTTCCCCCCCCCCCCTTATTGATGTCACTTCTTAAATCCACTTCAATCCAGTGTAGATGAAGGAGTAGGAGACGGGGTTAAAGAAGGATGTTTAAGCCTTGATACAATTGAGACATGGGAATTGTGTACGTGTTCCATTCAGAGTCCCTGTGAATGCGACCAAGACAAAATATTTAACGGGCTTTGAACAGCGGTATGGTAGTAGGTGCCAGGGCGCACCGGTTTGTGTCAGAACTGCAAACGCTGCTGGGTTTATTCAGACTTCAAACAGTTTCCTGTGTGTATCAAGAAATGCGTCTCCACCACCCAAAGGACACCAGCCAACTTGACACAACTGGTGGGGAAGGCATGGACAAGTCAACATGGGCCAGCATCCCTGTGGAACGCTTTCGACACCTTGTAGAGTCCATGACCCAAACAAATTGAGGAAAAAAAAAAGGGGGAGTGCAACTCAACATTAGAAGGTGTTCCTAATGTTTGGTATACTCAGTGAGTTCTCTCTATATGTAAATGAGTATATCATATTAAAGCCTGTAACCTGTTACTTCTGTTTTATTCCAGGTGGTTTCCTCTGAGCTGCGGTACAACATATGTTGTTGACCTAGATACGGGCTGGTGTTGGAGTTGGGTGGTGAAGGGGAGTGGTGGTGGGGAGTCTCCATGACCCTACAGGCACCCTGACTGGGCCGTCACGCGACGAAGTGTTCCCCCACCAAGGGACGAGATATCTACCTGGGTAGCACCGACACTGCCCTTCATTCCTGTCCCTGGAGGACTGGAGATAACCGCTAGCTATTCTACTGTAGATAACATGGAGGACTGGAGCTAACCAGCTAGCTAGCTATCTACTGTAGATAACATGAGGATGAGCTAACCGCTAGCATATCTACTGTAGATAACATGAGGAGACTGGATCTAAACGCTTAAGTTAGCTATCTACTGTAGATAACATGGAGGACTGGAGCTAACCGCTAGCTATCTACTGTAGATTAACATGGAGGACTGGAGCTAACCGCTAGCTAGCTATCTACTGTAGATAAACATGGAGGACTGGGAGCTAACCGCTAGCTAGCTATCTACTGTAGATAAACATGGAGGACTGGAGCTAACGCGCTAGCACTAGCTATCTACTGTAGATATACATGGAGGACTGGAGCTAACCGCTAGCTATCTACTGTAGATAACATGGAGGACTGGAGCTAAACCGCTAGCTATCTACTGTAATAACATGGAGGACTGGAGCTACCGCTAGCTATCTATCTACTGTAGATAACATGCGAGGACTGGAGCTAACCGCTAGCTATCTACTGTAGATAACATGAGGACTGGAGCTCAACCGCTAGCTATCTATCTACTGTAGATAACATGGAGGGACTGGAGCTAAACCGCTAGTTAGCTATCTACTGTAGATAACATGGAGGACTGGAGCTAACCCGCTAGCTAGCTATCTACTGTAGATACATGGGATGAGACTGGAGCTAACGCTAGCCTTAGCTATCTAACTGTAGATAACATGGAGGACTGGAGATAAAACCGCTAGCTATCTACTGTAGATAAACATGGCGGACCTGGAGCATATAACCGCTAGCTATCTTACTAGTAGATAACATGGAGACTGGACTGGAGCGCTAACCCGCTAGCTAGCTTATCTACTGTAGTAATACATGGAGAGGACTGGAGCTAACCGCTAGCTAGCTATCTACTGTAGCATAACGGGAGGACCTGGAGCTAACCGCTAGCTAGCTATCTACTGTAGATAACAGACTGGAAGGAGGCAAAGAAGGTACAGTTAGAAAGTGGTCCTAACCACTGATCCAGGACCAGGGATTCTCCTTTTAACCTATAAGGTTAGGAACTGTGGTTAGGACCAACTTCTGCCGCAGCCACTCTCTACCAGGCCTCGGGGGTGGCTGGGGGAAGGGTGAAAGGAGCAAGTTACCTGACTGTGACGTGTCCAGAGACTGCAGCAGTGATACCTGCCCATGGCCCTGGGTCTATTGTCCAATCACAACCAGGTATCGTTTTTCAGTCCATAGGGACAAGGTTTCAGTTGATCTGCGACCTTTGTTAATACAGATCATTTTGTTCCACAGTGCACTGAATGACCAAGAGACTGTGTTCAACTGAAAAAACCATGTCCTTTAGTTAGTTAATATGTTTAGTCTAAAGTGTCTCCTAGGACCCGTACAGGGGACAGATTCTGTTGTAACTGGCCATGCTGGTTAGGCATCTGTCTGATGGCTGCTTATAGGGTCTAACCCAGCTGTAGTTAGTGTCTCCTCGGGGACCTCTGACAGGGGAAGGAATGTTTTGATCCAACAGGACGATAAGGAAGGATGTTTTTAAATGATACATAACATGGTGTATGTTCCCCCCTTTGCCATAACTATCTGAAAGACCACTTAATAAAAACACTATATAATATCACACAATTTTACTGTTCTGTGGACTCAGCTGATCTGAAGACATAAAGCGTATCTCAAGATAACCTGGTACTAACGTCGTTGTTTATTAACAAGATATACCCTGGTACTAACGTGTTGTTATTAACAAGATTATACCTGCGTACTAACGTGTTGTTATTAACAAGATATACCTACACGGTACTAAACAGTTGTTATTAACTAGATATACCCTGGGACTAACGTGTTGGTTATTAACTAGATATAGACCTGGTACTAACTGTTGTCATCTAACAGATATACCGACGGTAACTAACGTTGTTGTTATTAACAAGATATAACTCTGGTACTAACGTAGGTGTTATTAACAAGATATGACCTGGTATCTAACGTGTTTGGTATTAACAAGAATAACCCTGGTACTAACGTGTTTGATATTAACTAGATATACTGGTACTAACGTGTTGTTATTAACAAGATATACCTGGTACTAACGTGATTGTTATTAACAAGATATACCTGGTACTAACATGTTATAACAAGATATACCTGGACTACGAACGTGTTCGGTGAATTAACAAGATATACCTGGTACTAACGTGTTGTTATTAACTAAATATACCTGGTACTAACGTGTTGTGTATTACTAGATATACCTGGTACATAACGTGTTGTTACAATTAACAAGATATACCTGGTACTAACATGTTATTAAACAAAGATATACCTAGGTACTAACATACATTGTCTTATTAACTAGATAGACCTGGTACTAACGTGTTGTTATTAACTAGATAACCTGGTACTAACGTACGTTGTTATAACAAGATATACCTACGGTACTAACCATGTTATTAACAAGATATACCTGCGTACAATAACGTGTTGTTATTAACTAGATATACCTGGTACTAACGGTGTTGTTATTAAACCAAGATATACCTGGATACTAACGTGGTGTCATAAAACAGAATATACCTGGTACTAACGTGTTGTTATTAACTAGATATACCTGGTACTAACGTGTTGTATTAACAAGATATACCTGGCTACTAACGTGTTGTTATTAACTAGATATACCATCGTACTAACGTGTTTGTTTATTAACAAGATATACCTGGTACTAACATGTTATTAACAAGATATATACCTGGATACTAACGCGTTTGTTAATTAACTAGATATACCTGCGCAGTACTAACGTGTTGTTATTAACAAGATATACCCTGGTACTAAACGTGGGTCATTAACAAGATATACCTGGGTACTGAACGTGTTTGTCATTAACAAGATATACCTGGTACTAACGTGTTGTCATTACAGAGAATATACCTGGTACTAACGTTGTTGTTATTAACTAGATATACCTGGGTACTAACATGTTGTCATATGAACAAGATATACCTGGTACTAACATGTTCTGGGTATTAACAAGATATACCTTGTACACTAACGTTTGTTGTTATTAACAGGATATACCTGGTACTAACGTGTTGTTATTAACAAGATAATATACCTGGGTACTAACGTGTTGTTATAGAAACAAGATATACCTGGTACTAGCGTGTTGTCATTAACAAGATCTATACCCTGGTACTAACGTGTGTTTCATTAACAAGATATACCTGGTACTAACGTGTTGTCATTAACAAGATATACCTGGTACTAACGTGTTGTTATTACAAGATATACCTAACAGGTAACTAACGTGTTGTCATTAACAAAGATATACCTCGTACTAAACGTGTTGTCATTAACAAGATATACCTGGTACTGAACGTGTTGTGTCATTAACAAGATATACCTGGTACTAACGTGTTAACGTGTTGTCATTAACAAGATATACCTCGGTACTAACGTGTTGTCATTAACAAGATATACCTGGTACTAACGTGTGTCATTAACAAGAGATAACCTGGTACTAACGTGGTGTTATTTAACTAGATATACCTGGTACTAACGTGTTGTCATTAACAAAGATATACCTGGTACTAATGTGGTGTCATAACAAGATATACCTGGGTACTAACGTGTTGTCATTTGAACAAGATAACCTGGTACTAACGTGTTGTTATTAACTAGATATACCTGGGTACTAACGTGTTGACCTATTAACAAGATATACTGGTACTAACGTGTTGTGCTATTAACTAGATATACCTGGTACTAACTGTGTTGTCATTTAAACAAGATATACCTGGTACTAACGTGTGTGTCATTAACAAGATATACCTAGGTACTAACGTGTTGTTATTAACAAGATATACCTGGTACTAACATGTTGTCTATTAAACTAGATATACCTGGTACTAACGTGTTGTTATTAACTAGATATACCTGGTACTAAACGTGTTGTTATTAACTAGATATACCTGGTACTAACGTGTTGTTATTAACTAGATATACCTGGTACTAACGTGTTGTTATTAACTAATATATACTCCAGGTACTAAACCGTGTGGTTATTAACACAAGATATACCTCGGGTACTAACGTGTTGTCCATTAACAAGATATACCTCGGTACTAACGTCGTTGCATCATTAACAAGAATATAACCTGGCTACTAACGTGTTGTTATTAACTAGATATACCTGGTACTAACGTGTTGTTATTAACAAAATATACCTGGTACTAACGTGTTGTTATTAACAAGATATACCTGGTACTAACGTGTTGTTATTAACAAGATATACCTGGTACTAACGTGTGTGTTATTAACAAGATATACTGCGGTACTAATGTGTTGTTATATTAAACAAGATATACCTGGTACTAAGGTGGTGTAGTTAACAAGATATACCCTGGTACTACGTGTTGGTATTAACAAGATATACCTGGTACTAACGTGTTGATATTAACTAGATATACCTGGGTACTAACGTGTTGTTATTAACAAGATATACCTGGTACTAACGGTTGTTATTAACAAGATATACCTGGTACTAACATGTTATTAACAAGATATACCATGGTACTAACGCTGAGTTGGTATAATAACAAGATATACCTGGTACTAACGTGTTGTTATTAACAAGACTATACCTGGTACTAACGTGTTGTTATTAACTAGAGTTATATCCTGGTACTAACGTGTTGTTTATTACAACAAGATAGACCTGGGTACTAACATGTTATTAACAAGATATACCTGTGGTACACTACAATGTTGTTATTAACTAGATATACCTGGTACTAACGTGTTGTTATTAACTAGATATACCTGGTTACTAACGTGTTGTTATTAACAAGATATACCTTGTACTAACATGTTATTACAAGATATACCATGGTACTAACCGTGTTGTTATTAACTAGAATATACCTAGCAGTACTAACGTGTCTGTTATTAACAAGATGTTTTTTATACCTAGGTACTAACGTCGGTGTCATTAACAAGATATACCTGGTATCTAACGTGTTGTTATTAACTAGATATACCTCCGGTACTAACGTGCGTTGTTATTAACAAGATATACCTGGCAACTAACGTGTTGTTATAACTAGATATACCTGGTACTAACGTGCTATGTTATTAACAAGATATACCTCAGGTACTAACATGTTATTAACAAGATATACCTGGATACTAACGTGCTTGTTATTAACTAGATATACCTGGTACTAACGTGTTGTTATTAACAAGATATACTGGTACTAACGTAGGTGTCATTAACAAGATAATACCTGCCGTACTAACGTGTTGTTATTAACAAGATATACCTGGTACTAACGTGTTGTCATTAACAAGATATACCTGGTACTAACGTGTTTTGTTTATAACTAGATATACCTGGTACTAAAATGTTGGTATTAACAACAGAACGCTCTACCTGGTACTAACATGTTGGTATTAAACAAGATATAACCTGAGTACTAACGTGTTGTATTACAAGATCTACCTGGTACTAACGTGTTGTTATTACAAGATATACCTGGTACTAACGATGTTGTTATTAACAAGATATACCTGGTACTAACGTGTTGTCATTAAACAAGCATATACCTGGTACTATAACGTGTTGTCATTACAAGATATACCTATGTACTGAACGTGTTGTCATTAACAAGATATACCTGTACTAACGTAGTTGTTATTAACAAGATATACCTGGTACTACTAACGTGTCTGTCATTAAAGATAAGATATACCTGCGACTAACGTGTTGTCATTAACAAGATATACCTGGTACTAACGTGTTGTCATTAAAAGTATATACCTGGTACTAACGATGTTGTCATTTAACAAGATATACCTGAGTACTTAACGTGTTGTCATTAACAAGATATCAACCGCGGTACTAACGTGGTTGTCATTAACAAGATATACCTGGTACTAACGTGGTGTTATTAACTAGATATACCTGGGTACTAACGTGTTGTCATTAACAAGACTTATACCTGGTACTAACGTGTTGTTATTACACAGATATACCTGGAGTACAACGTGTTGTCATTAACAAGATATACCTTAGAGTACTAACGTGTGTTGTTATTAACTAGATATACCTCGGTACTAACGTGTTGTTATTAACAGATATACCTCGCGGTACTAACGTGTTGTTATTAACTAGATATACCTGGTACTAACGTGTTGTCATTAACAAGATATACCTCGGTACTTACGTGTTGTCACCATTAACAAGATATACCTCCGGTACTAACGTGTTGTTATTAACAAGATATACCTGGTACTAACGTGTTGTATATGTAACTAGATATAACTGGTACTAACGTTGTTGTTATTAACAGATAATACCTGGTACTAACGTGTTGTTTATTAACTAGATATACTATGGTACTAACGTGTTGTTATTAAACAAGACTATACCTGGTACTAAACGTTGTTGTTATTAACAAGACTATACCTGCGTACTAACATGTTGTTCTTAACAAGATATACCTTGGTAATAACGTACGCTTGTTGTTCACTAACAAGATATACCTGGTACTAATGTGTTGTTATTAACAAAGATATACCTGGTACTAACGTGTTGTTATTAACAAGACTATACCTGGTATTACCCGTGTTGTTTATTAACAAGATATACCCTGGTATTACAGTTTTTTCTCCATTGGGTTGGCTTCATTTCTTGAAACAGAAATTACATTCTCAAAACTACATGGACAAACCTCCAAACCACTTGCAATTTGTTCACAACAGAATGGAATTTGTCATTCATTTCATCAAATTGCAAATGTCTAAGTACATGTCTCAATGTCTCAGTACATCTTTGCAAATGATTAAGTACAGGTAGCCTACATTTAGCACAATTTCAAGTGAATAGATCTCTGTTGATCTAAAACTGATTTGTTGATTCTCAGTCTAATGTTGTCGCTCAAAACGCTTTACCAGTCAGCGTTCATTTCATTGTATAAGTCTATCACATGCACACAATAGTCTGTTCAATTGTCAAAATAGTCAAGAACATATACCATGAATACCATATTATGAATCCCTTGGAACATTTGATAATTTATTACAGCAATTGACAGTCAGGTGAACTAGAACTTGACTAACGAAGGGAGGACTTTCACACATCTCAGATGACCAATCACAACAGTATGTTTAGTTACCTGAAAGGTGGCTGTCCATGACTGTGAATGCTGCCAAAACATGTATGTACAAGAGCTTGACCATAGCAGGACCAGTACAATTCTGAACATGGAGGCACCTGGCCAAGTATAATGAAAACAAGGGCAACTGCCTGCTCGAGGAAGAGGAAGAAGAAGAGGAGGAGGAGGAGTAAGGGTGCGTGGTGGTTGGAATAGGGGAAGAGGCCGTAGGAGACACGAAAGACACCATGCTGTCCCGGATGAAATTCGGGGCCACACAATTATAGACCATGTCATCAACCATGGCTCACAATGGCGGAGGCAGGTCGCGAGTGAAGCCTAATGTGCCTCGCTCAACAGTCTCCTCCATCATCCTCAAACCTTTCGCAGGGAAAACAGGTATGTAAGTCAGTCAATGATGGAATTATATGTTGCTATAGGACAGGACACTGTGCATAGAGCAAGAAATATATTTATTTACATATTTACCTATTCATTTAGTGTGTTGGGTGTGATAGGCCCCTACAGTAATATCTTACCTCAATGGGACTGTTATGATACTAAAAATGACAAGAAAAAACATTGGAGAAAAGAAACTATGGAATAGTTTATTTTCTACAGTATTGATGATACAGTTTACAGTAGTATTCCGGCAGTCACTGTGCAGTGATGCATTAGAATTGTGGTAAAGTACTGTAAGTAAAACAACAATACAATTACATAGGTAACTCATTCCTGTAAGCGAAATACAATAAGTATACATTACGATGGGTTGTTTTGTCCTTTGACTTCTATATCCTAGGACTTAGGACGACAACCCTTGCCACAGGTGGCAGAGAAAAACTTCTCACATGAACAACAAGAACAAGAGATCTGTAACATGGTGATGGCAAATAATGCCATCACATTGAGCGACAGATCCGCGCGCATCCTACAAGACCATGCATATTCCCAAAATGTCAACTCTATAAGCGCATCTCCACATAGACCGGGATATTGAAGAAGCATCAGATGACAATGAAGCAAATTTACAGGGTAACCTTTGAGAGGAACTCTGATAGAGTGAAAGAGCTGCGGTACACAGTATGTACATGTAAGTCAGTTACTGGGTTTGCTCCATCATTATAACATTTTACAATTAAGCAGTGGTTTCCAAAACTTTTTTTGGCTTCAGCTACCCACTCTTTACCTGATTTGTGTATCAGGTAATCGAGGTATGGGAAGTATTTGATTTATCTGACTTCAACATTTCGCCTAAAAACTGCAGCTTCTACTGTATGATGCAAATTATCATTATAATCCTTTATTTTTGACAAGATATAACATACAATAAAGAAAAGGGTCCAAGAGCTGCATTAGTGCCTCCCCATGTAAATCTATCTAATACTGTGGGTTTTTACTGTAACATTTCAGTAGAGTCTAGTCAATTGATGATTTCCCCCTCTCCCTTTCTGTCAAATACCCCCTGTCAGTAACCTCTGCATAGGAAGGTACATGTACCCCAGGTTTGGAACCATCTGGAGTAGTGGCCAGTAGTATATTGAACCTTGTGGAGAACATAGAACATTCCTACTGTAATTGTCTGTAACTGTAGTGTATGACTCTTCTGTATGACTGATTTGATGTTTCTTTTTTTACGCTATTGTAGAGAATAAGGCATTGGAGGAAACGAGACCCATCACATCCTCGTGTTTGGTGGATGAAGCTGGCTTCAACCTGGCCAAGGCCGAAGACGTGGCCGTAATATATTGGCCACCGGGACCATGGTGGATGTCCATGCCAGCGAGGGGGCACTATAACTAGGTGTGCTGCCATATCGGAGAATGGTGTGGCCACTCACATACCCAGTCTTGGCCCATACAATACACAGAAGCCTCCTCATCTTCTTGGACCGCCTTCATGTTTATTTGATCCCTGAAAATGAGAGCGGTCTCGTAGGGCCTCACCTACCAACAATATGTCATTGTATGGGACAATGTGAATATTCCACCGTGGCCCAAACTCAGCAGGGCCTCGGGTTCCACTACTCATCCCAAAGGATGGAGCATCAGGTGTTCCTACCACCTTACTCTCCTTTCCCGCAATCCTATTGAGGAGTATTCTCCGCTTGGAGAGTGGAGAGTGTATGAGCATGTCGGGCTCCAAGATCAAGAGGTCCCTGCTCCATGCAATGGACGCTTGCGTGTGAGGATATCATACAGCAGATCATTGTAGGGGATGGTTGCGACATGCACGCCGTATTTCTTCCCTCGTTGGCCACATCGGACCAATGCGGAGAATATACGCTGTGATGCGAGCGACGAGAATCTGTGGCCAGACACCACAGCAGCGTATGTGCGATGAGCCAGCGAGGGTGAGGACAGCGACCAGTGAAGAACTGTAGTTGTGTGAAACTCCAGCTTTATTTACAGCACTGTAGGCATGCATATAATTTCATTGTTTTTTGTTTGTGTGTTTATATTACAGTATAATTATGTGTATACATTTTCTTTTTACTCTGATGTATGGAAGTTACTTTATGTGGTGTGAATGATAATGCGTTACAATTTCCTATGGCAGTATGAGTGCAATGGGTGTGATGTCTCAACCTTGGAGGATCTACTCTTACCCTAAATCCTATTTTACTTTTTTCAGTTTTATACACAATTGTATTCTGTTAGAGCTAGACAAAAACAGTACAGTAACCATTGTCAATGAAGGACTGGGCTAAGACTGAAAGGTAGGACATGAGCGGATATTTCAATGGTCCTCCTGCCATAGTGACAAAACATCGAAAAACATTTGACTTGCAGTGCTTACACAATGCCAAAGTAGGGACGAAGCATTTTGGGGGCACTGACTGTTTAAATGAGAAGGGAAATTAGTTTTGACACATGCGTGACACTGTTTTGGGAGAGGTATGAGCTTTTGCAAGTGAACCATGGTGTTTGTGCCGAACCATCCACGTTATTTGACTTGGCTAACAGCACCAAGAGTGTTGAGAACAGTCGGGTCCTGTTTCAAGAAATGAGCCAAAGCAATTGAGAAGGATCTTGCCATTTCGTGGGCACTGACTCCTTATATGGCGAAAGGAATTTTAGTTTTGAAGCTATTGAGTGAACAGTTTTAGGAGAGATATGAGCTTTGCAAGCTGAGAGCTATAGTGTTGTGACTGAACTGCCTAAGACTGTTTTGCCAAATGATCTTAGAGTTTTGAGAATGTAATTTTCTGTTTCAAGAAATGAGCCAAACCAATGGAGAAAAACTTAACGTGTTGTTTAGTAACAAGATATAACCTCGGTTACTAACGTGTTTGTCATTAACAAGATATACCTCTTGACGTTACTAACGTGTTGTCATTAACAAGATATACCTGAGTACTAACGTGTTTGTCATTAACAAGATATACCTGAGTACTAACGTGTTGTCATTAACAAGAATATACTACGGTACTAACGTGTTGTTTATTCAACAAGATATACCTTGTACTAACTGTGTTGTCATTAACAAGATATACCTGGTACTAACGTGTTGTTATTAACTAGATCTATACATCGGTACTAACGTGTGTTATTACACAGATATACCTGGTACTACGTGTTGTATTAACTAGATATACCTGCGTACTAACGTGTTGATATATTAACAAGATATACCTGCGTACTAACGTTGTTGTTATTAACAAGATAACCTCCTGGTACTAACGTGTTTGTTATTACAAGATATACCTGGTACTAACGTGTTGTTATTAACAAGATATCTTACCCTGGTACTAACGGTTTGTTATTAACTAGATATACCTGAGTACAACGTGTGTTGTTTATTACCTAGATATACCTGGTACTAACGTGTTGTTATGAACAAGATATACCTGGTACTAACGTCGTTGTTATTAACAAGATATACCTCGGTACTAACGTGTTGTTTTATGAACAAGATATCCTGGTACTAACGTGTTGTTATTAACAAGCATATACCTGGTACTAACACGTGGTTATTTAGATTTACACACTAGATAATACCTGGTACTAACGTGTTGTTATATTAACAAGATTATACCTGGTACTAACGCTTGTTGTTATTAACTAGATATACCTGGTACTAACGTGTGGGTATTAACAAGACTATACCTGGTACTAACGTGTTGTTATTAACTAGATATACCTAGGTACTAACTGTTTGTTATTAACTAGATATACCTGGTAATAACGTGTTGTCATTAACAAGATATACCTCGGGTACTAACGTGCTTGGTCGTGTATTAACAAGATATACCTGGTACTAACGTGGGTCAGTTTGTCCTGATCTTGTCTACAATTTCATCTGAAATTGTCCCACCCATTTCCAGAAATCGTCAACACATGGTATCGTCTCTTATCTATCCACTGTCTCTGCCATTGTGCCCACATTTCCTGGTCCCTTATGCCAAATCATTTCACAGCTAGTCCTTTCCAATAAATATTCATTTATTGTAAGATGTAACGCTATAAGACAGTGCATTCGCAAAGTATCAGACCATTGACTTTTTTCACATTTTGTTACGTGCAGCCTTATACTAAAATGGATTAAATGTTATTGCCGCTGAAAAAAACATCCCCACAGCATATGATGCTGCCACCGACACCATGCTCACATACACCGTAGTGATGGTGCCAGGTTTCCTCCAGACGCGAGACGCTTGGCATTCAGGCCAAAGAGTTCCCAATCTTGAGTTTCATCTGGACCAGAGAATCTGTTTTCTCATGGTCTGAGATGTCTTTAGGTGCCTTTCTGGCAAAACTCCAAGCAGGCTGTCATGTGCTCTTTTACTGAGGAGTGGCTTCCGTCTGGCCCCAGTCTACCATAAAGGCCTTATGGTGGGAGTGCTGCAGAGATGGTTGTCCTTTCTGGTAAGGGTTCTCCCATCTCCACAGAGGAACTCTGAGTTCTGTTCAGTGACCTTCGGGTTATTGGTCACCTCCCTGACCAAGGCCACTTCTCCCCTGATTGCTCAGTTTGGCCGGCTGCGGCCAGCTGCACTAGGAAGAGTCTTGGTGGTTCCAAACTCTTCCATTTAAGAATGATGGAGGCCACTGTGTTCTTGGGGACCTTCAATGCTCCAGACATTTTTTGGGTACCCTTCACCAGATCTGTACCTCGACCCAATCCTGTCTCGGAGCTCTGCGGGACAATTCCTTCGACCCTCATGGCTTGGTTTTTGCTTGTACTGACATGCACGATCAACTGTGAAGGACCTTATAGCAAGACAGGTTGTGTGCCTTTCCAAATCATGTCCAATCAATTGAATTTTTTACCACAGGTGGACTCCAATCAAGTTGTAGAAACAGCTCAGGTTCATGATCAATGGGAAACAGGATGCACACCTGAGCTCAATTTCGAGTCTCATAGCAAAAGGTACTGAATACTTATGTAAATAAGGTATGTTTATTATCTTTTTAAATAAAATTTTCAAAAAAAATTAAAACCTGTTTTATTTTTGTTTGTCACCTATGGGTATTGTGTGTAGATTGATGAGGATTTATTTGGATCTTAATCCAATGTTAGAATAAGGACTGTAACGTAACAAAATGTGGAAAAAGGGAAGGGGTCTGAATGCCACTAAGATTACATATTGATGTAGTCAGTCAACATTTCCAAACCCTGGTCTCCCAAACAGTACACATTTTTAATTGTAACCTGGACAAGAGCACCTGATTTTGGTATTTTCGGAGTATTTTTATTAGGATCCCCATAGCTGTTTGCGAAAGCAGCAGCTAATCTTTCCTGGGGTCCCACACAACATGAAACACATGACATAATACAGAACATTATAGACAAGAACAGCTCAAGGACAGACAGAACTACATCAATTTAAAAAAGGCACACGTAGCCAACATATCAATACATTCACACAAACTACTATAGGTCAAATACGGGGAGAGGCCGTTAGTCAACTAATCATCAAGCCTCAATGAGTTGGTGTGTTTTGTCAAGAACTACAAACGAAACTGTGACTGTTGGGGTACTGGAGGACCAGGCTGGGGAAACACTGGTCTACACAATGTCTGTCTGACTACTTCCGGAGCTGGGCAGGATGATCTGTCTTACTACCTCCGGAGCTGGGCAGGATGATCATCTGTCTGACTCCCTCCGGAGCTGGGCAGTGATCTGTCTGACTCCCTCCGGAGCTGGGCAGGCATGATCTAGTCTGGACTCCTCCGGAGCTGCGGCAGGATGATCTGACAACCACAACACCCACCAACTGACCCCTCAAACAAGCTCTCCAGAGGCAGGCATGACCCACATTCTGTCTGACTCCCTCCGGAGCTGGGCAGGATGATCCTGGTATGACTCCTCTCCGAGCTGGGCAGGATGATCTGTCTGACTCCCTCCGGAGTGGGCAAGGATGATCTGTCTGACTCCCTCCGGAGAGCTGGGCAAGGATGATCTGTCTGACTCCCTCCGGAGTCACTGGGCCAGGATGATCTGTCTGACTCCCCCAGAGCTGGGCAGGATGATCTGTCTGACTACCCTCCGGAGCTGGGGCAGGATGGCATCGTCTGACTACCTCCGGAGCTGGGCAGGATGATCTGTGTCCGGGAGCTGGACATCCCTCTCGGAGCTGGGCAGGATGATCTGTCTGACTCCCTCTCGGAGCTGGGGCAGGATGATCTGTCTGACTCCCTCCGGAGCTGGGGCAGGATGATCTGTCTGACTCCCCTCCGGAGCTGGGCAGGATGATCTGTCTGACTCCCTCCGGAGCTGGCAGGCTAGATCTGTCTGACTCCCTACCGGAGCTGGGCAGGCTGATCTGTCTACCTCCGGAGCTGGGCAGGATGATCTGTCTGACTCCCTCCGGAGCTGGGCAGCCTGATCTGCGTCTGACTCCCTCCGGAGCTGGGCAGGTGATCTGTCTGACCTCCTCCGGAGCTGGGCAGGATGATCGGTCTGACTCCCTCCGGAGCTGGGGCAGGATGATCTGTCTGACTCCCCTCCAGAGCTGGGCAGGATGATCTGTCTGACTCCCTCCGGAGCTGGCGGAGATCTGTCTGACTCCCCTCCGAGCCTGCGGAGGATGATCTGTCTGACTCCCTCCTGAGCTGCGGCCGGATCTGTCTGACTCCCTCCGGAGCTGGGCAGTGATGATCTGTCTGACTACTCCCGGAGCTGGGTCAGGATGATCTGTCTGACTCGACTCCCTCCGGAGCAGGATGATCTGTCTGACTCCCTCCGGAGCTGGGCAGGATGATCTGTCTGACTCCCTCCGGAGCTGGGCAGGATGATCTGTCGACTCCCTCCGGAGCTGGGCAGGATGATCTGTCTGACTCCCTCCGGAGCTGGGCAGGATGATCTGTCTGACTCCCTCCCGGAGCTCTGGGCAGGCTGTCCTGACTACCTCCGGAGCTGGGCAGGATGATTTGTCTGACTCTCCGGAGCTGGGCAGGGATGATCTGTCTGACTCCCTCGGAGCTGGCAGGATGATACTGTCTGACTCCCTCCGGAGCTGGTTCGTAGGATGATCTGTCTCGAACTCCTCCCTCCGGAGACTGGGCATGATGATCTGTCTGACTCCCTCCGGAGCTGGGCAGGATGATCTGTCTGACTCCCTCCGGAGCTGGGCAGGATGATCTGTCTGACTCCCTCCGGAGCTAGGGCAGGATGATCTGTCTGACTCCCTACCGGAGCTCGAGGCAGGATGATCTGTCTGACTCCCTCCGGAGCTGGGCAGGATGATCTGTCTGACTATCCTCCGGAGCTGGGCAGGATGATCTGTCTGACTCCCTCCGGAGCTGGGCAGGATGATCTGTCTGACTACCCTCCGGAGCTGGCAGGATGATCTGTCTGACTACCTCCGGAGCTGGGCAGGATGATCTGTCTGACTCCCTCCGGAGCTGGGCAGGAATGATCTGTCTGACTCCTCCGGAGCTGGGCAGGATGATCTGTCTGACTCCCTCCGGAGCTGGGCAGGATGATCTGTCTGACTCCCTCCGGAGCTGGGCAGGATGATCTGACTCCCTCCGAGCTGGGCAGGATGACTGTCTGACTACCTCCGGAGCTAGGGCAGGATGATCTGTCTGACTATCTCCCGGAGCTGGGCAGGATGATCTGTCTGACTCCCTCCGGAGCGGGCAGGATGATCTGTCGACTCCCTCCGGAGCCTGGGCAGGATGATCTGTCTGATCCCTCGGAGCTGGGCAGGATGATCTGTGGACTCCCTCCGGAGCATGGGCAGGATGATCTGTCTGACCTCCCTCCGGAGCTGGGCAGGATGATCTGTCTGACTCCCTCCGGAGAAGCTCCCCTCCCTCCCCGGGCAGGATGATCTGTCTGACTCCCTCCGGAGCTGGGCAGGATGATCTGTCTGACTCCCGGAGCCGGCAGGATGATCTGTCTGACATCCCTCCGGAGCTGGGCTCTGTCTGACTCCCTCCGGAGCTCGGGCAGGATGATCTTTCTGACTCCCTCCGGAGCTAGAGGGCAGGATGATCTGTCTGACTCCCTCCGGAGCTGGGCAGGATGATCTGTCTGACTCCCCTCGGAGCTGGGCAGGATGATCTGTCTGACATCCTCCGGAGCCAGGGCAGGATGATCTGTCCCCCGACTCCCTCCGGGCTGGGCAGGATGATCTGTCTGACTCCCTCCGGAGCTGGGCAGGATGATCTGTCTGACTACCTCCGGTGAAGCTGGGCAGGATGATCTGTCTGACTACCTCCGGAGCTGGGCAGGGATGATCTGATCAACGATGTGTCTTTTGACTGTCTACACCGGTCTAAAAATGTTGGGCACAATCAGCATGTGGACCAGATCAGGACAAAGGACGGCAAATTAGAACCAGGTATAAACGTGGGCTAGGGTCTCTTCCTCATGACTTCCTGCTCTTGACTGAGGTTCACCACTATGACAGAGAGGGCAGCAGAGAGGCAAGGAGCAGAGAGAGAACAGCAGTTGGTCTCGAAAACATTTCCTCGTTCCCCAACCCTGCTCCGTTTCAGACTTTAGCTCCAAAACACCTGGTTCTGGCAGTGTTCCTGTTTGAGGTAAGTTAGTGCTGTGCTGGGAACAAAAGCCTGCACCCCCTCTCTAGGACCAGGTTAGTGACCGCTGAGGTACAGTGATGGAAAAAAGTATTTGATCCCCTGCTGATTTTGTACATTTGCCCACTGACAAAGACATGATCAGTCTATAATTTTTATGGTAGGTTTATTTGAACAGTGAGAGAGAATAACAACAACAAAATCCAGAAAAACGCATGTCAGAAATGTTATAACGTGATTTGCAATTTTAATGAGGGAAATAAGTATTTGACCCCCTTTGCAAAACATGACTTAGTACTTGGTGGCAAAACCCTTTTTGGCAATCACAGAGGTCAGACCGTTTCTTGTAGTTGGCCACCAGTTTTGCACACATCTCAGGAGGGATTTTGTTCCACTCCTCTTTGAATGGCGCCAGAGAAGATGGCTGCCGTTTTACAGCCCTCTAACCAATTGTACTATTATGTGTGATTTTTCCGCGTTATTTGTAATTTATTTTGTACATAATGTTTCTGCCATCGTCTCTTATAACCAAAAAGAGCTTCTGGATATCAGGAACAGCGATTACTCACCTCATATTGGGGACGAATAATTTTTCTTCAACGAGATGGCTATCCTACAAACACCCGACAAGGCCCAAATCCCCGTCATTCGCATGAGGAAGAGACGGAGATATCGTGGACGTAGGTCGGGGTGCCTTGTAAGGATCCGACGGCGAGCGAGTAAATGAACCCTCCCATCAATCCTGTTAGCCAATGTTCAATCATTTGAGAATAAATTGGATGACCTAAGATTACGGTTATCCTACCAACGGGACATTAAAAACTGTAATATCTTCTATGTTTCACCGAGTCGTGGCTGAACGACGACATGGATAACATACAGCTAGCGGGCTATACGCTACATCGGCAGGAATAGAACGGCTGACTCGGTAAGACAAGGGGTGGCGGTCTGTGTATATTTGTAAACAACAGCTGGTGCACAAAATCTAATATTAAGGAGTCTTGGAGGTTTTGCTCCGCCTGAGGTAGAGTATCTCATGATAAGCTGTAGACCCACTATTTACAAAAGAGAGTTTTCATCTATATTTTTTCATAGCTATCTATTTACTACCACAAGCAGGCAGCGCTCCTAGTGGCCGCGGGGACTTTAATGCAGGGAAAACTTAAATCCGTTTCTACCTAAGTTCTACCAGCATGTTAAATGTGCAACAGAGAGGAAAAAAACTCTGGACCACCTTTACTCCACACACAGAGACGCATACAAAGCTCTCCATCACCCTCCATTTTGGCAAATCTGACCATAACTTTATCCTCCTGATTCCTGCTTATAAGCACACAAAAACTAAAGCAGGAAGTACCAGTGACTCGGTTAATAAAAAGTGTCAGATGACGCAGATGCTAAGCTTACAGGACTGTTTTGCTAGCACAGACTGGAACATGTTTCCGGGATTCTTCAGATAGCAATAGAGGAGTACACCACATCAGTCACTGGCTTCATCAATAAGTGCATCGATGATGTCGTCCCCACAGTGACCGTATGTACATACCCCAACCAGAAGCCATGGATTACAGGAAACATCCGCACTGAGCTAAAGGGTAGAGCGGGACTCTAACCCGGACGCTTATAAGAAATCCCGCTATGCCCTCCGACGAACCATCAAACAGGCAAAGAGTCAATATAGGACTAAGATTGAATCGTTTACTACACCGGGCTCTGACGCTCGTTGGATGTGGCAGGGCTTGAAAACTATTACAGACTACAAAGGGAAGCACAGCACGAGAGCTGCCCAGTGACACAAGCCCAACCAGATGAGCTAAACCCCATCTATGCTCGCTTCGATGCAAGCAACACTGAAGCATGCATGAGAGCACCAGCTGTTCCGGATGACTATGTGATCAAGCTCTCCGTAGCCAATACGTGAGTAAGACTTTTAAGCAGGTCAACATTCACAAGGCCGCCAGGACCAGACGGATTACCAGGACGTGAACTCCCCGAGCATGTGCTGACCAACAAGTGTCTTCACTGACATTTTCAACATGTCCCTGACTGAGTCTGTAATACCAACATGTTTCAAGCAGACCACCATAGTCCCCGTGCCCAAGGACTCTAAGATAACCTGCATAAAATGACTACCGACCCGTAGCACTGACGTCTGTAGCCATGAAAGTGCTTTGAAAGGCTGGTCATGGCTCACATCAACACCATTATCCCAGAAACCCTAGACCCCACTCCCAAATTTGCATACCGCCCCAACAGATCCACAGATGATGCAATCTCTATTGCACTCCACACTGCCCTTTACCCCCCTGGACAAGAGGAACACCTACGTGAGAATGCTATTAATCATTGACTACAGCTCAGCATTCAACACCATAGTGCCCTCTAAGCTCATCACTAAGCTAAGGACCCTGGGACTAAAACACCTCCCTCTACTACAACTGGATCCTGGACTTCCTGACGGGCCGCCCCCAGGTGGTGAGGGTAGGTTTACAACACATCTGCCACACTGATCCTCAACACGGGGGCCCCTCAGGGGTTGCGTGCTCAGTCCCCTCCTGTACTCCCTTGTTCACCCATGACTGCATGGCCAGCACACGACTCTCCAACACCATCATTAAGTTTGCCGATGACACAACAGTGGTAGGCTCGATCACCGACAACGATGAGACAGCCTATAGGGAGGAGGTCAGAGATTTGGCATGGGTCCTCAGATCCTCAAAAGGTTCTACAGCTGATCAGCAGGGGATCAAATCCTTGTTCCCCTCACTGTACATGTTTAACTATGACTGTGGTAAGATCTCGGTTTTCCAACAGTACATTTTAAAACACTGAAAAAAAATGCCACGAACAAGGCAGTGATTTCAGAATACCTTTAGTTTATTGGACAAGCAACGCAAGCCAGAAATGTATAACAATCGCCATAACAAACTATAACAAAACTACTAAATCAGGGATTTTTTTTTGCAAAACCATGGAACGCCCCGTTTGGGACAGATTGGAAAGTGCATCAGTGAGCTTCCAGACAGAGGTTGATTATTTTAGGGACAATGGATACTGAGACGGTTGGTACGTTTATGTGATTGACAGGTAGCTGTGTGATTGACAGGTTAAGCTGTGTGTGATTGACAGGTTAGCTGTGTGATTGACAGGTTAAGCTGTGTGATTGACAGGTTAGCTGTGTGATTGACAGGCTAGCTGTGTGATTGACAGGTTAGCTGTCTGGGTAGTGATTGACAGGTTAGTATGTGATTGACAGGTAGCTGTGTGATGATTTGGACAGGTTAGCTGTGTGATTGACAGGTTAGCTGTGTGATGACAGGTTAGCCCCCGTGTGATTGACAGGTTAGCTGTGTGATTGACAGGTTAGCTGTGTGATTGACAGGTTAGCTGTGTGATTGACAGGTTAGCTGTGTGATTGACAGGTTAGCTGTGTGATTGACAGGTTAGCTGTTGTGTGTGAGCGTAGTGTCCGTGTAGAGGAGACAATCCAAAAGAGGTTTTAAACGGAAATAAAAAAAGTAACGTTTATTTCTCTAAAATAACTAAATGCACCCTGTAGCTAGCTAGCTCAGGAGTTATAGTCAACAAGAAACGATCTGGTAATTCCAAACACACAAAGTTGATGCTGGTTGCAAATCTCTGACCTTACAGCTACGCCAGCACATCATCATAACATATTCAGGTAGTTTAAAAGGCCCTCCGTCTCCCTGACCGCTCCACTGTTTCCGGCCGTACCACTACAGTTACATGTCTCAGAACTGTAAGGTCTGTAAATCTATGTCCAAATGACGCCACAACAGTACATACAGTGATCTCCAAAAGTATTTGAGACAGTGACACATTTCTGTTTTGTTTTGGGTCTGTACACTCCAACACTTGATACAATGACTGTGAGGTTAAAGTGCAGACTGTCAGCTTTAATTTGAGGGTGAACCGTTTAGAAATTACAGCACTTTTGTACATAGTCCCCCCCCATTTTAGGGGACCAAAAGTATTGGGACAAATTCACTTGTGTTGTGTTATTAAAGTAGTCAAAATGTAAGTATTTGGTCCCATATTCCTAGAATGCAATGATTTACATCAAAGCTGTGGGACTCTACACATTTGTTGTGATTCATGTTGCTGTTTGTTTTGGTTGTTGTGTTTCAGATTATATCTTGTGTCCAATAGAAATGAACGGTAAATAAAAGTGTCATTTTGGAGTCACTTTTATTATTTTAAATAAGAATAGAATGTTTTCTAAACAGTCTACATTATTAAATGTGGAATTATTCACAGCTTCATTCAGGATTATCCGTAACCATGGTAGCGTCCACGCTTCATTCCGGATTATCCGTAACCATGGTAGCATCCACGCTTCATCCGGATTATCCGTAACCATGGTATGCATCCACGCTTCATTCCGGATTATCCGTAACCATGGTAGCATCCACGCTTCATTACCCGGATTATCCGTAACCATGGTAGCATCCACATTCATGTAGAAGGGTTTAGAAACATTATATTATTATTTACAATAAAAGTGACTCCAAAATGACCCAATACATTATTTCTAGTCCTACTGGGAGAAAGAGAAACAACGTGTTTGGTTTCTAGTCCTACTGGGAGAAAGAGAAACAACGTGTTTGGTTTCTAGTCCTGCTGTAGCCGGTCACGACTTGTTAATGATTTGGAAAAACAGCTGATTTGTAGTAATTTATTTTCCTCATATAATTAGCGAACACAACATGTCAAATAAATCAGTCAAACCATGTCTTAAAATAAACAGAATCACCGGGTGCTACTGTACACACACACACACACACACACACACACACACACACACACAACACACACACACACACACACACAGGGTAGACGGGGTGTGTTGTGTGTACAGACAAAGGCCTCCCTGTTTAAAGTGCTGTAGTGTGGGAGTGGACAGCAGGTCCCCCTCTGACCCCAACTGGGCTGAAGTCTCAGCCACTAGGTAACAGCAGGATGGGCTCAGACAGCCCTCCTCTCTCTCTCTCTCCTCCTCCCTCTCTAGGTAACACAGCAGGATGGGCTCTCAGACAGCCTCCTCTCTCTCTCTCTCCTCCCTTTCTCTCTCTCATCTCCTTATTTCAGTCGCCCCGTCTCAGCCTGTTGCTCCGGTGGCTCCTGTTACCTGAACATCAGACGAGGATCAAAATTATACCTGCAAAGAGAGAGGAGAGGAGAGAGAGGGGTGTTTTAGTTCTGGGTGGGTCTGAGGAGAGGAGAGGGTTAGAGCTGGGTGGTCTGAGGAGAGGAGAGGGTTAGAGCTGGGTGGTCTGAGGAGAGGGTTAGAGCTGGGTGGTCTGAGGAGAGGAGAGGGTTAGAGCTGGGTGGTCTGAGGATAGGAGAGGGTTAGAGCTGGGTGGTCTGAGGAGAGGAGAGGGTTAGAGCTGGGTGGTCTGAGGATAGGAGAGGAGAGGGTTAGAGCTGGGTGGTCTGTAGAGAGGAGAGGGTTAGAGCTGGGTGGTCTGAGGAGAGGAGAGGGTTAGAGCTGGGTGGTCTGAGGATAGGAGAGGGTTAGAGCTGGTGGTCTGGGAGAGGAGAGGAGTATAGAGAGCTGGTGGTCTGAGGATAGGAGAGAGGAGAGGGTTAGAGCTGGGTGGTCTGAGGAGAGGAGAGGGTTAGAGCTGGGTGGTCTGAGGAGAGGAGAGGAGAGGGTTAGAGCTGGGTGGTCTGAGGAGAGGGTTAGAGGCTGGGTTGGTTGGGTCTGTGTAACTGTGCGTGGGTGGTGGTGGTGGTGTCGTTGGTCTCTGTGTACTGTGCGTGGTGGTGGTGTGGTGGTGGTGGTGGTGGTGGTGGTGGTGTGGTTGGTCTGTGTACTGTGCGTGGTGGTGGTGTGTGGTGGTGGTGGTGGTGTCGTTGGTCTGTGTACTGTGCGTGGCTGGTGGTGGTGGTGTTTCTGTGCGTACCGTGTGTCGTAAGACTCCAGGGGTCCTACAGGACGGTCCAGAACAGGACTGCAGCATCATCAGTCTGTGGTTCATCTTCTCCAGGACTCTGGTCAATGGTCTTCGCCAGGTTACTGAGCTGGTAGGGGTCTGCTGTCATGTTATATACCTCTACAAAACACCTGGGACACAGACAGACAGACAGACAGACAGACAGACAGACAGAGAGAGAGAGGAGAGAGAGTTAGTTAGTTAGTAGGGTGGACTGGCGGCGCCCATGTTGAGTGTCCCCATAGCAGTAAGCAGGAACTTCATTATATTTCTATGGGGTGGACTGGCGGCCATGTTGAGTGTCCCCATAGGCAGTAAAGCAGGAACTTCATTATATTTCTATGCGGTGGACTGGCGTCCATTGTGGAGTGTCCCCATAGCAGTAAAGCAGGAACTTCATTATATTTCTATGGGTGGACTGGCGTCCATGTTGAGTGTCCCCATAGCAGTACAGCAGGAACTTCATTCTATTTTCTATGGTGTGGACTGGCGGCCATGTTGAGTGTCCCCATAGCAGTAACAGCAGGAACTTCATTCTATTTCTATGGGTGGACTGGCGGCCATGTTGAGTGTCCCCATAGCAGTACAGCAGGAACTTCATTCTATTTCTATGGGTGGACTGGCGGCCATGTTGAGTGTCCCCATAGCAGTACAGCAGGAACTTCATTCTATTTCTATGGGTGGACTGGCGGCCATGTGAGTGGTCCCCATAGCAGTACAGCAGGAACTTCATTCTATTTCTATGGGTGAGACATATACACATCCCTAACACAAACATATTGTGACTAAAGGTGATAGTTCTCTCCCCTCTGTTACCTCGTGTCATCAAACTCGCATTACTGGAGGTTGGTAAAGGGGCTGACGGTCCGAACGCAGGCGTACGTGTTGTTAAAGGAATCCTCACACACACAGTCAGGGAAACACTCGGAGACCCCCGGGCCCAGCAGGGGGCAAGCTGGATCAGCCACATCAGACCCCTCCCCTTCATACTCCACCAGGAAGTCTGTCCTCCACGTTGGAGCTGTTCACTGATCCCCCCTGACACACACAGAACACACACACAGGATTCAGATGAATACCAGTTACACACTGTTCACAGAACACACACACAGGATTCAGATGAATACCAGTTACACACTGTTCACAGAACACACACACAGCATTCAGATGAATACCAGTTAACACTGTTCACAGAATACACACACAGTATTCAGATGAAATACCAGTTACACACTGGTCACAGAATACACACACACAGGATTCAGATGAATACAGTTACACACTGTTCACAGAACACACACACAGTATTCAGATGAATACCAGTTACACACTGTTCACAGAACACACACACAGTATTCAGATGAATACCAGTTACACACTGTTCACAGAACACACACACAGGATTCAGATGAATACCAGTTACACACTGTTCACAGAACACACACACAGTATTCAGATGAATACCAGTTACACACTGGTCACAGAACACACACACAGTATTCAGATGAATACCAGTTACACACTGTTCCCAGAATACACACACAGTATTCAGATGAATACCAGTTACAACTGTTCACAGAATACAAACACACAGGATTCAGATGAATAATACAGTTACACACTGTTCACAGAAACACAACACACAGGATTCAGATGAATACCAGTTACACACACTGTTCACAGAATACACACACAGTATTCAGATGAATAACCAGTTACACACTGTTCACAGAACACACACACAGGATTCAGGATGAATACAGTTACACACTGTTCACATAGAACACACACACAGGATTCAGATGAATACCAGTTACACTAGGCTGTGTTGTACTAGACTGTGTTGTACTAGGCTGTGTTGTACTAGGCTGTGTTGTACTAGACTGTGTTGTACTAGACTGTGTTGTACTAGACTGTGTTGTACTAGACTGTGTTGTAACTAGGCTGTGTTGTACTAGACTGTGTTGTACTAGACTGTTGTACTAGACTGTGTTGTACTAGACTGTGGTGTTGTAATAGACTGTGTTGTACTAGACTGTGTTGTACTAGACTGTGTTGTACTAGACTGTGTTGTATAGACTGTGTTGTACTAGACTGTGTTGTACTAGACTGTTGTACTAGACTGTGTTGTACTAGACTGTGGTGTACTAGACTGTGTTGTACTAGACTGTGTTGTACTAGACTGTGTTGTACTAGACTGTGTTGTACTAGACTGTTGTGTACTAGACTGTGACTGTGTTGTACTAGACTGTGTTGTACTAGACTGTGTTGTACTAGACTGTGGTTGTACTAGACTGTGTTGTACTAGACTGTGTTGTAATAGACTAGACTGTGTTGTACTAGACTGTGTTGTACTAGACTGTGTTGTACTAGACTGTGTTGTACTAGACTGTGTTGTACTAGACTGTGTTGTAATAGACTGTGTTGTACTAGGCTGTGTTTGTACTAGACTGTGTGTGTACTAGACTGTGTTGTAATAGACTGTGTTGTACTAGACTGTGTTGTACATAGACTGTGTTGTACTAGACTGTGTTGTACTAGACTGTGGTGTACTAGACTGTGTTGTACTAGACTGTGTTGTTGTACTAGACTGTGTTTGTACTAGACTGTTGTACTAGACTGTTGTACTAGACTGTGTTGTAATAGACTGTGTTGTACTAGACTGTTGTACTAGACTGTGTTGTACTAGACTGTGGTTGTACTAGACGTGTGTGTACTAGACTGTGTGTACTAGACTGTGGTGTACTAGACTGTTGTACTAGACTGTGTTGTACTAGACTGTGTTGTACTAGACTGTGTTGTACATATACTGTGTTGTACTAGACTGTGTTGTACTAGACTGTGTTGTACTAGACTGTGTTGTACTAGACTGTGTTGTACTAGACTGTGTTGTACTAGACTGTGTTGTACTAGGCTGTGTTGTACTAGACTGTGTTGTACTAGACTGTGGTTTTGTGTACTTGGTGTTATAGTATAGTTGTGGTTGCTGTATGGATTCTCACCAGGACAGGCAGGAAGGACATGCCATCCATGGTAGTCTTGTTGACGTTATAACCAGCCATGTCCAGGATGGTAGGACCCAGGTCAACGTTCTGGACCGCTAGCCCGGTGGTCTGGTTAGGCTTGATGTTGGGCCCTCGGATCAGTAGAGGAACTCTTATATCAGACTCATACAGCTGCCTCTTATCCAGGGGGAGAGAGAACTGACCTGGGGGGAGAGAGCTGCCTCTTATCCAGGGGGAGAGAGAACTGACCTGGGGGGAGAGAGCTGCCTCCTCTTATCCAGGGGGAGAGAGAACTGACCTGGGGGTAATAGAGAGAGAACTGACCTGGGGGGAGAGACTAGACTCTATCCAGGGGGAGAGAGAACTGACCTGGGGGGGAGAGAGCTGCCTCTTATCCAGGGGGAGAGAGAACTGACCTGGGGGGGAGAGAGCTGCCTCTTATCCAGGGGAGAGAGAGAACTGACCTGGGGGAGCTGCCTCAATCCTGGAGGAGGAGCTGCCTCTTATCCAGGGGAGAGAGAACTGACCTGGGGGGAGAGAGCTGCCTCTTATCCAGGGGAGAGAGAGAACTGACCTGGGGGGGAGAGAGCTGCCTCTTATCCAGGGGGAGAGAGAACTGACCTGGGGGAGAGAGAGAACTGCCTCTTATCCAGGGGGAGAGAGAGCTGACTCTTGGGGGGGGAGAGAGAACTGACTCTTATCCAGGGGGAGAGAGAACTGACCCTGGGGGGGGAGAGAGCTGCCTCTTATCCAGGGGGAGAGAGAACTGACCTGGGGGGAGAGAGCTGCCTCTTATCCAGGGGGAGAGAGAACTGACCTGGGGGGGGAGGAGAGAGCTGCCTCTTATCCAGGGGGAGAGAGAACTGACCTGGGGGGGGGAGAGAGCTGCCTCTTATCCAGGGGGGGAGAGAGAACTGACCTGGGGGGGGGAGAGAGCTGCCTCTTATCCAGGGGGAGAGAGAACTGACCTGGGGGGAGAGAGAGCTGCCTCTTATCCAGGGGGAGAGAGAACTGACCTGGGGGGGGAGAGAGCTGCCTCTTATCCAGGGGGAGAGAGAACTGACCTGGGGGGGGGAGAGAGCTGCCTCTTATCCAGGGGGAGAGAGAACTGACCTGGGGGGGAGAGAGAACTGCTGCCTCTTATCCAGGGGGGAGAGAGAGCTGCCTCTTATCCAGGAGAGAGAGAAACTGACCAGGGGGAGAGAGAACTGACCTGGGGGGAGAGAGCTGCCTCTTATCCAGGGGGAGAGAGAACTGACCTGGGGGGGGAGAGAGCTGCCTCTTATCCAGGGGGGAGGAGAGAACTGACCTGGGGGGGGGAGAGAGCTGCCTCTTATCCAGGGGGAGAGAGAACTGACCTGGGGGGGGAGAGAGCTGCCTCTTATCCAGGGGAGAGAGAACTGACCTGGGGGGGAGAGAGCTGCCTCTTATCCAGGGGGAGAGAGAACTGACCTGGGGGGGGAGAGAGCTGCCTCTTATCCAGGGGGGAGAGAGAACTGACCTGGGGGGGGAGAGAGCTGCCTCTTATCCAGGGGGAGAGAGAACTGACCTGGGGGGGGAGGGGGGGGAGAGCTGGGGGGAGAGAGAGAACTGGGGGGGGAGAGAACTGACCTGGGGGGGGACAGCTACTCCTCTTTAGAGGGGAGAGAGATGTGACCTGGGGGGGTAGACGAGAACTGACCTGGGGGGGAAGGAGTCAGCGGAGTGACAGCTATCCTCTTAGAGGTGGAGATGTTTACTTTTCTGTATGCGGTGTGTGTGAGGCATGAGTACCTGTGTCTGTCTGTGTGTGTGTGTGTGTGTGTGTGTGTGTGTGTGTGTGTGTGTGCTTGTTAGAGGTGTGTGTGTGTGTGTGTGTGTGTGTGTGTGTGTGTGTGTGTGTGTGTGTGTGTGTGTGTGTGTGTGTGTGTGTGAGTGTGTGTGTGTGTGTGTGTGTGTGTGTGTGTGTGTGTGTGTGTGTCTGTGTGTGTGTGTGTGTCTGTGAGAGGTGTGTGTACCTGTGTGGTATCCGTTGTCTGAGGTGAAGATGATGTAAGTGTTCTCCAATTCACCTCTGACCTCTAACCTCTTAACCACCTTCTCCACCAGGTCATCCACTGACAGCAGAGTACGCCACCTAGTGGGGGGGGGGGGGACACACACATTATAACTCATAAATGTGACTCGTTTCAGGAAACTAGGCGTATGTCGCACATCACTAGTTCACAGGAGAGGCATTTAAACAATTATTAAAATGTTTTATCAATTTGCGTTTTTTGGGCAGAAATGCCTTCTGGAACATGTGAACTTTCATGTGCCTTAATAACAAACTTGTATGGGATCTGTAAATACAAATACAATTCTTAAATTACGAGCCCGGTTGGTTTAACCACGGAAACAGAGAGGAACCTTCCCGCTAGCCATGATTGGCTGAGATAATGGATGGGCTGGTCATGCTGAGAGATGAGTTCGGATTGGCAGAACTGCAAAAAACACCTGTCTCCGGATTACATCTTCAAACTAAGGGCAACCATGGCATCCGTGACAGAGAGGGAGAAGCGTCCATCCATGTATACGGGTAAGAGAGTGTATCTAGCTACATTTTCAGATATTATATGTTTCTAATTTTGTCAGAAAATCGTTTTCAATGCAAGTTAAAGCGTACTGTTAGCTAGCTAGCTAACGTTAGCTGGCAGACTCGCTAGCTAACGTTACGTGTATAATCTGTGTAGTAATATTATCGTATCTCAGAGCCATTTGTATTGCTAGTTATAGCCTAATGTTAGCTAGCTAGCTAACATTGAACCTAGTTGGTTAGCTTTAGCTACCTGTAGATTCATGCAGGGTAGTAACGAGTTGTGATTATGATTAATTGTTTAGCTAGCTAGCTACATGTGTAAACAAAAGACTCCACTATGCAAGTAACCATTTCAATGTACCATTTACACCTTCTGTATCCTGTGTATGTGACAAATAAACTTAAAATTTGATATAGTGTGTGTTTAATAATAATAATAATAATAATAATAATAATAATATGCCATTTAGCAGACGCTTTTATCCAAAGCGACTTACAGTCATGTGTGCATACATTTTTACGTATGGGTGGTCCCGGGGGCAGTTTACCAGAGATGGTAATGTAAAGAACAACATGACCTGCACCAAAGTCAAATTAGGAAATAACGTTAAGCCAACGAGGCAGTGTCCAAGTTCTACACTTCTCTGGTAGAATGCCCTGCTTTTATGGCTGAGAACTGTGGTCCTCTGTAGCTCAGCTGGTAGAGCACGGTGCTTGTAACGCCAGGGTAGTGGGTTCGATCCCCGGGACCACCCATACGTAAAAATGTATGCACACATGACTGTAAGTCGCTTTGGATAAAAGCGTCTGCTAAATGGCATATTATTATTATTATTTAGTCCCACTCCCAACTGTAAGCTATTTTCTGTAATTAGCTCACCATTAACTTGTAAATAATGACCTTATTGTGAGTTTATTTTCCTGTAATAATGAATACAAATTAGCCAAAGTAAAGACGTTGTCAGCTATATGATATGGTCATTATTTGAACTGGCTAGCCAGCTAACTTAACGTTAGCTAGCTGGCTAACAAGCTAGAAACGAACCAAAACATTGTTTAGAAAGTTGCTTTTAGTTGCCTGGTTTGCTAGATTGACATGGGGTGGGAAGGGAACCAGCTCCAGAAGAGTAAAAGAGGAGGTGGTGGTCCGGGAGGAAGAGGAAGAACAGGAGGAGGAGACAGGAGGAGAGAGAAGTCAGCAGGAGGAGGAGAGAGAAGACACAGGAGGAGGAGGAGGAGGAGAGAGAAGACAGCAGGAGGAGGAGGAGAGAGAAGACAGGAGGAGGAGGAGGAGGAGGAGGAGGAGAGAGAAGGACAGGAGGAGGAGGAGGAGAGAGAAGACAGCAGGAGGAGGAGGAGAGAGAGACAGCAGGAGGAGGAGGAGAGAGAAGACAGCAGGAGGAGGAGAGAGAAGACAGAGGAGGAGGAGGAGAGAGAAGACAGCAGGAGGAGGAGGAGGAGAGAGAAGACAGCAGGAGGAGGAGAGAGAAGACAGGAGGAGGAGGAGGAGGAGAGAAGACAGCAGGAGGAGGAGGAGGAGAGAGAAGACAGCAGGAGGAGAGAGGAGAGAAGACAGGAGGAGAGAGAAGACAGGGAGGAGGAGAGAGAAGACAGGAGGAGAGAGAAGACAGGAGGAGGAGGAGGAGAGAAGAAGACAGGAGAGGAGGAGAGGAGGAGAGAGAGACAGGAGGAGGAGAGAGGAGGAGGAGAGAGAGAAGACAGGAGGAGGAGGAGAGAGAGAGAAGACAGAGGAGGAGGAGAGAGAAGAGAGGAGGAGAGAGAGGACAGGAGGAGAAGAGGAGGAGGAGGAGGAGAGAGAGGAGAGAGAGGAGCAGGAGGAGGAGGAGAGAGAAGGACAGGAGGAGGAGGAGAGAGAAGAGAAGAGGAGGAGGAGAGAGAAGAGAGGAGGAGGAGAGGAGAGAGAAGAGGAGGAGGAGGAGGAGGAGAGAGAAGACAGGAGGAGGGAGAGAGGAGAGAGGCAGGAGGGAGAGAGAGAGAAGAGGAGGAGGAGAGAGAAGACAGGAGGAGGAGGAGAGAGAAGACAGCAGGAGGAGGAGGAGAGAGAAGACAGGAGGAGAGGAGAGAGAAGACAGGAGGAGGAGGAGGAGAGAGCAGGAGGAGGAGGAGAGAGAAGACAGGAGGAGGAGGAGGAGAAGAGAGAAGACAGGAGGAGGAGAGAGAAGAGGCAGGAGGAGGAGAGAGAAGACAGCAGGAGGAGGAGGAGAGAGAAGACAGGAGGAGGAGGAGAGAGAGACAGCAGGAGGAGGAGGAGGAGAGAGAAGACAGGAGGAGGAGGAGGAGAGAGAGAAGACAGGAGGAGGAGGAGGAGAGAGAAGACAGAGGAGGAGGAGGAGAGAGAAGAAAGGAGGAGGAGAGAGAAGACAGGAGGAGGAGAGGAGAGAAGACAGGAGGAGGAGGAGGAGAGAGAAGACAGGAGGAGAGAGAAGACAGGAGGAGGAGGAGGAGAGAAGACAGCAGGAGGAGGAGGAGAGAGAAAGACGGAGGAGGAGAGAGAAGAGGAGTAGAGAGGTGCTACTAACCGTTTCCTGAAGGCATCATCCAGTAACTCAATAGAGGAGTTGGTCATAGGAGTCTTAGCCTGTCTGATCAACCAGTGCTTGTCCTGGAGGAGGGGGGAGCGGAGAAAGGGGGAGAGGGAGAGGGAGGGAGAGGGAGAGAGGGAGGGAGGGGAGGGGAGGGGAGGGGAGAGGGAGGAGGGGGGGAGAGGGAGAGGGGAGGGAGGGAGGGGAGAGGGAGGGAGGAGGAGGGGGAGAGGGAGGGGGAGGGAGGGGGAGAGTAAGGGGGGTTGAGAGATGGGCAAGAGATGATGGTTATTATGGTAAAGAGAGAGCAGTTCTTAACTGGTAGGTCTCTATGGTTTGGTGAGAGTTCAGAAATGGCCATCAGACAGTTGGAAAGGGAAAGGAAGGGGGATATCTAGTCAGTTGGAAGGGAAAGGAAGGGATATCTAGTCAGTTTGTGCAACTGAATGCATTCAACTGAAATGTGTCTTCCACATTTAACCCCACCCCTCTGAATCAGAGAGGAGCGGGGGGCTGCCTTAATCCACGTCCACGTCATCAGAGCCCGGGAAGCAGTTGTTGTTAGGGTTAACTGCCTTGCTCAAGAGAAGAACGTCTCGGGGCTTCAAACCAGCGACCTTTCGGTTAGGTCCTGGAGTGTGCTGGTGTTGGGGTTAGGTGCTGTAGTGTGGTGGTGTTGGGGTTAGGTGCTGTAGTGTGGTGGTGTTAGGGTTAGGTGCTGTAGTGTGGTGGGGTTAGGTGCTGTAGTGTGGTGGTGTTGGGGTTAGGTGCTGTAGTGTGGACCTGTTGGTGTTGGGGTTAGGTGCTGTAGTGTGGTGGTGTGTTGGGGTTAGGTGCTGTAGTGTGGTGGTATGGTGGTGTTGGGGTTAGGTGCTGTAGTGTGGTGGTGTGGGGTAGGTGCTGTAGTGTGGTGGTGTTGGGGTTAGGTGCTGTAGTGGTGGTGGTGTTGGGGTTAGGTGCTGTAGTGTGGTGGTGTTGGGGTTAGGTGCTGTAGTGGGGTTAGGTGCTGTAGTGTGGTGGTGTGGGGGGTTAGGTGTTAGGTGTAGTGTGGTGGTGTTGGGGTTAGGTGCTGTAGTGTGGTGGTATGGTGGTGTTGGGGTTAGGTGCTGTAGTGTGGTGGTGTTGGGGTTAGGTGCTGTAGTGTGGTGGTGTTGGGGTTAGGTGCTGTAGTGTGGTGGTGTTGGGGTTAGGTGCTGTAGTGTGGTGGGGTATGGTGGTGTTGGGGTTAGGTGCTGTAGTGTTGGGGTTAGGTGCTGTAGTGTGGTGGTGTTGGGGTTAGGTGCTGTAGTGTGGTGGTGTGTAGGTTGGTGGTGTAGGTGGTGTTTGGGTGTTGGGGTTAGGTGGTGGTGTTGGGGTAGTGTGTGGTGGTGTTGGGGTTAGGTGCTGTAGTGTGGTGGTGTTGGGGTGCTGTAGTGTGGTGGTGGTAGTGTTGGTGGTGGTGGGGTTAGGTGCTGTAGTGTGGTGGTGGTGTTGGGGTTAGGTGCTGTAGGTGTGGTGGTGTTGGGTTAGGTGCTGTAGTGTGGTGGTGTTGGGGTTAGGGCTGTAGTGTGGTGGTGTTGGGGTTAGGTGCTGTAGTGTGGTGGTGTTAGGGCTGTAGGTGTGTGTTGGTGTGGTGGTGTTGGGGTGGTAGGTGCTGTAGTGTGGTGGTGGTGGTGGTGGGGTTAGGTGCTGTAGTGTGGTGGTGGTGGTGTGGTGGTGTGTGGGGTGGTGCTGTGGTGGTTGGGGTTAGGTGCTGTAGTGTGGTGGTGTTGGGGTTAGGTGCTGTAGTGTGGTGGTGTTGGGGTTAGGTGCTGTAGTGTGGTGTGTGTTGGGGTTAGGTGCTGTAGTGCTGTGGTGGGTGTGGTGGTGGGGTTAGGTGCTGTAGTGTGGTGGTGGTTGTTGGGTTAGGTGCTGTAGTGTGGTGGTGTTGGGGTTGGTGGTGGTGGTGGTGTTGGGGGTTAGGTGCTGTAGTGTGGTGGTGTTGGGGTTAGGTGCTGTAGTGTGGTGGTGTTGGGGTTAGGTGCTGTAGTGTGGTGGGGTGCTGTAGTGTTGGTGGGGTTAGGTGGTGTGGTGGTGTGGGGTAGGTGCTGTAGTGTGGTGGTGTTGGGGGTTAGGTGCTGTAGTGTGGTGGGTGGTGGTGTTGCTGTAGGTAGGTGCTGTTAGGTGCTGTAGTGTGGTGGGTTAGGGGTTAGGTGCTGTAGTGTGGTGGTGGTGTTGGGGTTAGGTGCTGTAGTGTGGTGGTGTTGGGGTTAGGTGCTGTAGTGTGGTGGTGTTGGGGTTAGGTGCTGTAGTGTGGTGGTGGTGGGGTTAGGTGCTGTAGTGTGGTGGTGGTGGTGGTATGGTGGGGTTAGGTGCTGTAGTGTGGTGGTGTTGGGGTTAGGTGCTGTAGTGCTGTAGTGTTGGTTAGGTGCTGTAGTGTGGTGGTATGGTGGTGGTGGGGTTAGGTGCTGTAGTGTGGTGGGGTTAGGTGCTGTAGTGTGGTGGTGTTGGGGTTAGGTGCTGTAGTGTGGGTGTTGGGGTTAGGTGCTGTAGTGTGGTGGTGTTGGGGTTAGGTGCTGTAGTGTGGTGGTGTTAGGTGCTGTAGTGTGGTGGTGTTGGGGTAGGTGTGTAGTAGTGTGGTGGTGTTAGGGTTAGGTGCTGTAGGTGTGGTGTGGTGGTGGGGTTAGGTGCTGTAGTGTGGTGGTGTTGGGGTTAGGTGTAGTGTTGTAGTGTGGTGGTGGTGGGGTTAGGTGCTGTAGTGTGGTGGTGGTGGTGGTGGGGTTAGGTGCTGTAGTGTGTGGTGTTGGGGTTAGGTGCTGTAGTGTGGTGGTGGGTAGGGTTAGTGCTGTAGTGCTGTAGTGTGGGTGGTGGGGTTAGGTGCTGTAGTGTGGTGGTGGGGTTAGGTGCTGTAGTGTGGTGGTGGTGGTGTTGGGGTTAGGTGCTGTAGTGTGGTGGTGTTGGGGTTAGGTGCTGTAGTGTGTGTGGTGGTGTTAGGTGCTGTAGTGTGGTGGTGTTGGGGTTAGGTGCTGTAGTGTGGTGGTGTTGGGGTTAGGTGCTGTAGTGTGGTGGTGTTGGGGTTAGGTGCTGTAGTGTGGTGGTGTTGGGTTAGGTGCTGTAGTGTGGTGGTGTTGGGGTTAGGTGCTGTAGTGTGGTGGTATGGTGGTGTTGGGGTTAGGTGCTGTAGTGTGGTGGTGTGGTGTTAGGTGCTGTAGTGTGGTGGTGTGGTGGTGTTGGGGTTAGGTGCTGTAGTGTGGTGGTGTTGGGGTTAGGTGCTGTAGTAGGTGGTGGTGTTGGGGTTAGGTGCTGTAGTGTGGTGGTGTTGGGGTTAGGTGCTGTAGTGTGGTGGGTTAGGTGCTGTAGTGTGGTGGTGTTTGGGGTTAGGTGCTGTAGTGTGGTGGTGTTGGGGTTAGGTGCTGTAGTGTGGTGGTGTTGGTGTAGGTGCTGTAGTGTGGTGGTAGTAGTGTAGTGTTGGGTTAGGTGGTGTAGTGTGGTGCTGTTAGTGTTAGTGGTGTAGTGTGCTGTAGGTGGGCTGTAGTGTGGTGTGGTGTATTGGGGTTAGGTGTGTAGTGTTGGGGTTAGGTGCTGCTGTAGTGTGTAGTGTGGTGGTATGGTGGTGTTGGGGTTAGGTGCTGTAGTGGTGTGGGGTTAGGTGCTGTAGTGTGGTGGGGTTAGGTGCTGTAGTGTGGTGGTGTGGTTGGGGTTAGGTGCTGTAGTGTGGTGGTGTTGGGGTTAGGTGCTGTAGTGTGGGGGTTGTGTGGTGGTGTTGGGTTAGGTGTGTGGTGGTGGTTGTGTGTGTGGGTTAGGTGCTGTAGTGTGGTGGTATGGTGTTGGGGTTGCCATGTTTGGAGCCTACCTTCCCATGGACGTTGAAGTTGGGGTCTCGGGGGGCCTTGAGATCCTTGAAGCGGTCCTGGTACTGCGGGGCGGAGGTCCATGGGGAGTGGGGGGCTGGGGTCGACACCATCATGAAAAACGGGCGGTAGTTCGACTTATACTGGAGGAAGTCTAGAGACATGTTGGTCTGGAGAGGACAGAGGTAGAGGTAGTTACACAGGAGTTGATCCCAGATGATGTGATGCTGTAGTGATCGACCATGAGTTAGTGGACAGGGACAGTCGTTTCCAGTAATGCAGGGTATTCTGTGTCCTTCAGCAGGACTACTAACAGCTGTTCTCACCAGTACGTCTGTCAGGTAGTCTTCGCTGTAGTTCCCTCCATGTTTCTTAGGCTTCCCATTCACAGACAGAGTATAGTTGTAGTACTTAGAGTTCCTCTCCTGAATAGAACAGAGACAGAGTATAGTTGTAGACTACTGAGGTGAAGTGTTGTTGTTCGCACCAGAGTCTAGACTGATATAGTGGATAATCTAATCTCCCCAGAGTCTAGACTGATATAGTGGATAATCTAATCTCACCAGAGTCTAGACTGATATAGTTGAGGTAATCTAATCTCCCCAGAGTCTAGACTGATATAGTGGATATTCTAATCTCCCCAGAGTCTAGACTGATATAGTGGATAATCTAATCTCCCCAGAGAGTCTAGACTGATATAGTGGATAATCTAATCTCCCCAGAGTCTAGACTGATATAGTGGATAATCTAATCTCACCAGAGTCTAGACTGATATAGTTGATAATCTAATCTCCCAGAAGTCTAGACTGATATAGTGGATAATCTAATCTCCCCAGAGTCTAGACTGATATAGTGGATAATCTAATCTCCCCAGAGTCTAGACTGATATAGTGGATAATCTAATCTCGATACCAGAGTCTAGACTGAGGTATAGTGGATAATCTAATCTCCCCAGAGTCTAGACTGATATAGTGGATAATCTAATCTCACCAGAGTCTAGACTGATATAGTGGATAATCTAATCTCCCCAGAGTCTAGACTGATATAGTGGATAATCTAATCTCCCCAGAGTCTAGACTGATATAGTGGATAATCTAATCTCACCAGAGTCTAGACTGATATAGTGGATAATCTAATCTCACCAGAGTCTAGACTGATATAGTGGATAATCTAATCTCACCAGAGTCTAGACTGATATAGTGGATAATCTAATCTCCCCAGTGTCTAGACTGATATAGTGGATAATCTAATCTCCCCAGAGTCTAGACTGATATAGTGGATAATCTAATCTCACCAGAGTCTAGACTGATATAGTGGATATCTAATCTCCCCCAGAGTCTAGACTGATATAGTGGATAATCTAATCTCCCCAGAGTCTAGACTGATATAGTGGATAATCTAATCTCCCCAGAGCTATCCAGATATAGTCCCATCCAGAGGAACATGCTCCACTCTAATCTCCCCAGAGTCTAGACTGATATGGGATTCCCATCTGAAACAGAGTCTAGACTGATATAGTGTCTATAATCTAAACTCACCATGTATAGTCAGTTTCCATACTGAAATCTAATCTCCCCAGAGTCTAGTTTCTATACTAAACCACATGTATAGTCAGAGTCCATACTGAAACAGAGACAGAGTCAGTTTCTATACTAAACCACATGTCTAGTCCAGTTTCCATACTGAAACACAGAGACAGAGTCAGTTTCTATACTAAACCACATGTATAGTCAGTTTCTATATCTGAAACCAGAGACAGATATAGTCAGTTTCTATATCTCCCCACATGTATAGTCAGTTTCATATCTGAACAGAGACAGAGTCTGTTTCTATACTCCCCACATGTATAGTCAGTTTCCATACTAATCTCCACAGAGACAGAGTCAGTATTGGATACTAATCCACAGTAGTATAGTCAGTTTCCATATCTGAAACACAGACTAGACTGTCTGTTAATCTATCCCCAGAGTCCACACTGATATAGTGGAGTTTCTATACTCCCCAGAGTCTAGAGTATAGTTCTATACTAATCTCCCCAGAGTCTAGTCTGATATTCCATATCTGAAACACCAGAGTCTAGACTGTCAGTTTGGATACCAAACTCCCCATGTATAGACTCAGTTTGGATAATCTAATCTCCCCAGAGTCAGACTCAGTAGTCTATATCTAAAAACCACATGTATAGTCAGTTGGGATATCTAAACCCAGAGACAGACTGTCAGTTTCTATACTAAACCACAGTCTAGTCAGATATAGTCCATACTGAAACAGAGACAGAGTCTAGACTGATATAGTGGAAACCACATGTATAGTCAGTTTCCATACTGAAACAGAGACAGAGTCTGTTTCTATACTCTCAAACTGATGTATAGTCAGTTTCATAGAAACAGACTGATATAGTGGATAATCTAATCTCCCCAGATGTATAGTCATATTTCCATAATCTGATCTCACAGAGACAGAGTAGTTTCTATACTAAACCACATGTATAGTCAGTTTGGATACTGAAACAGAGACAGAGTCTAGACTGATATAGTAAACCATCATGTATGGGGTCAGAGTCCATACTGATAAAAGTGACAGAGTCTAGTTTCTAGAGTCTAAACTGATATAGTGGATAGTTTCCATACTGACCAGAGACAGAGTGATAGTTTAATCTAATAAACCCCATGTATAGTCAGTTTCCATAGTGGAAACACAGAGACAGAGTCAGTTTCTATACTAAACTCACATGAGTATAGTCAGTTTCCATACTGAAACACAGAGACAGAGTCAGTTTCTATACCAAACCACATGATATAGTCAGTTTCCATACTGAAACAGAGATAGAGTCTGTTTCTATACTAAACCATATGTATAGTCATTTTCCCATACTGAAACAATAAGAGACAGAGTCAGTTTCTATACTAAACCACATGTATAGTCAGTTTCCATACTGAAACACTGACAGAGTCTGTTTCTATACCAAACCACATGTATAGTCAGTTTCCATACTGGATAAACAGAGACAGAGTCTAGACTTCTATACTAAACCACATGTATAGTCCAGTTTCCATACTGAAAACACAGAGACAGAGTCAGTTCTATACCCTATACCAAACCACATGTATAGTCAGTTTCCATACTGAAAACAGAGACAGAGTCAGTTTCTATACTAAATCCACATGTATAGTCAGTTTCCATACTGAAACACATCTCCCCAGAGTCTAGTTTTCTATACTGGAAACCACATGTCTAGTCAGTTTCCATACTGAAACAGAGACAGAGTCTGTTTCTATAGTAAACCACATGTATAGTGGTTTCCATACTGAAACAGTGGAGACAGAGTCTGTTTCTATACTAAATCATCATGTCTCACCAGAGTCTATACTGATACAGAGACTACTCTCCCCCAGAGTCATAGTTTCTATACCAAACCACATGTATAGTGATAGTTTCCATAATCTAATCACAGAGACAGAGTCTGTTTCTATACTAAACCACATGAATAGTCAGTTTCCATACTGAAAACCCCAGAGTCTGTTTCTATACTAGTGGACATGTATAGTCCCCAGAGTCCATACTGAAACAGAGACAGAGTCAGTTTTCTATACTAAGTCTGTATAGTCAGTTTATCCCATACTGAAACAGAGACTAGAGTGAGTTTCTATACTAAACCACATGTATAGTCAGTTTTCCATACTGAAACAGAGACAGAGTCTGTTTCTATACTAAACCACATGTATAGTCAGATTTCCATACTGAAACACAGAGACAGAGTTCAGTTTCTAATCTAAACCACATGTATAGTCAGATTAGTGGATACTGAAACAGAGACAGAGTCAGACTTCTATACTAAATCTACATGTATTGTCAGTTTCCATACTGACAGAGACAGAGAGTCAGTTTCTATACTAAACCACATGTATAGTCAGTTTCCATACTGAAACACAGAGACAGAGTCTGTTTCTATACTAAACCAATGTATAGTCAGTTTCATACTGTCTACAGAGACAGAGTCAGTTTCTATACTAAACCACATGTATAGTCAGTTTCCATACTGAAACACAGAGACAGAGTCAGTTTCTATACTAAACCACATGTATAGTCATAATCTATACTGAAACACAGAGACAGAGTCAGTTTCTATACTAAACCACATGTATAGTCAGTTTCCATACTGAAAATCTAAGAGACAGAGTCTCTGTTTCTATACTATAACCACATGTATAGTCAGACTTTCCATACTGAAACACAGAGACAGAGTCTGTTATATATACTAAATCACATGTATAGTCAGTTTCCATACTGAAACACAGAGACAGAGTCAGTTTCTATACTAAACCACAGTGTATAGTCAGTTTCCATACTGAAACACAGAGACAGAGTCTGTTTCTATACTAAACCACATGTATAGTCAGTTTCCATACTGAAACACAGAGACAGAGTCTGTTTCTATACTAAACCACATGTATAGTCAGTTTCCATACTGAAACACAGAGACAGAGTCTGTTTCTATACTAAACCACATGTATAGTCAGTTTCCATACTGAAACACAGAGACAGAGTCAGTTTTCTATACTAACCACATCTATAGTCAGTTTCCATACTGAAACACAGAGACAGAGTCTGTTTCTATACTAAACCACATGTATAGTCAGTTTCCATACTGAAACACAGAGACAGAGTCAGTTTCTATACTAAACCACATGTATAGTCAGTTTCCATACTGAAACACAGACAGAGTCTGTTTCTATACTAAACCACATGTATAGTCAGTTTCCATACTGAAACAGAGACAGAGTCTGTTTCTACTAAATCACATGTATAGTCAGTTTCCATACTGAAACACAGAGACAGAGTCTGTTTCTATACTAAACCACATGTATAGTCAGTTTCCATACTGAAACACAGAGACAGAGTCAGTTTCTATACTAAACCACATGTATAGTCAGTTTCCATACTGAAACACAGAGACAGAGTCAGTTTCTATACTAAACCACATGTATAGTCAGTTTCCATACTGAAACAGAGACAGAGTCAGTTTCTATACTAAACCACATGTATAGTCAGTTTCCTACTGAAACACAGAGACAGAGTCAGTTTCTATACTAAACCACATGTATAGTCAGTTTCCATACTGAAACAGAGACAGAGTCAGTTTCTATACTAAACCACATGTATAGTCAGTTTCCATACTGAAACACAGAGACAGAGTCTGTTTCTATACTAAACCACATGTATAGTCAGTTTCCATACTGAAACACAGAGACAGAGTCAGTTTCTATACTAAACCACATGTATAGTCAGTTTCCATACTGAAACACAGAGACAGAGTCTGTTTCTATACTAAACCACATGTATAGTCAGTTTCCATACTGAACAGAGACAGAGTCTGTTTCTATACTAAATCACATGTATAGTCAGTTTCCATACTGAAACACAGAGACAGAGTCTGTTTCTATACTAAACCACATGTATAGTCAGTTTCCATACTGAAACACAGAGACAGAGTCTGTTTCTATACTAAACCACATGTATAGTCAGTTTCCATACTGAAACACAGAGAAAGAGTCTGTTTCTATACTAAACCACATGTATAGTCAGTTTCCATACTGAACACAAGAGACAGAGTCTGTTTCTATACTAAACCACATGTATAGTCAGTTTCCATACTGAAACACAGAGACAGAGTCAGTTTCTATACTAAACCACATGTATAGTCAGTTTCCATACTGAAACACAGAGACAGAGTCAGTTTCTATACTAAACCACATGTATAGTCAGTTTTCCATACTGAAACAGAGACAGAGTCAGTTTCTATACTAAACCACATGTATAGTCAGTTTCCATACTGAAACAGTGAGACAGAGTCAGTTTTCTATACTAAACCACATGTATAGTCAGTTTCCATACTGAAACACAGAGAGAGTCAGAGTTTCTATACTAAACCACATGTATAGTCAGTTTTCCATACTGAAACACAGAGACAGAGTCAGTTTCTATACTAAACCACATGTATAGTCAGTTTCCATACTGAAACAGAGACAGAGTCAGTTTCTATACTAAACCACATGTATAGTCAGTTTCCATACTGAAACAGAGACAGAGTCAGTTTCTATACTAAACCACATGTATAGTCAGTTTCCATACTGAAACACAGAGACAGAGTCAGTTTCTATACCAAAACCACATGTATAGTCAGTTTCATAATGAAACACAGAGACAGAGTCTGTTTCTATACTAAACCACATGTATAGTCAGTTTCCATACTGAAACACAGAGACAGAGTCAGTTTTCTATACTAAAACCACATGTATAGTCAGTTTCCATACTGAAACAGAGACAGAGTCTGTTTCTATACTAAACAACATGTATAGTCAGTTTCCATACTGAAACCAGAGACAGAGTCTGTTTCTATACCAAACCACATGTATAGTCAGTTTCCATACTGAAACAGAGACAGAGTCTGTTTCTATACTAAATCACACGTATAGTCAGTTTCATACTGAAACACAGAGACAGAGTCAGTATCTATACTAAACCACATGTATAGTCAGTTTCCATACTGAAAACAGAGACAGAGTCTGTTTCTATACTAAACCACATGTATAGTCAGTTTCCATACTGAAACAGAGACAGAGTCTGTTTCTATACCAAACCACATGTATAGTCAGTTTCCATACTGAAACAGAGACAGAGTCTGTTTCTATACTAAACCACATGTATAGTCAGTTTCCATACTGAAACAGAGACAGAGTCTGTTTCTATACTAAACCACATGTATAGTCAGTTTCCATACTGAAACAGAGACAGAGTCTGTTTCTATACTAAACCACATGTATAGTCAGTTTCCATACTGAAACAGAGACAGAGTCAGTTTCTATACCAAACCACATGTATAGTCAGTTTCCATACTGAAACACAGAGACAGAGTCTGTTTCTATACTAAACCACATGTATAGTCAGTTTCCATACTGAAACAGAGACAGAGTCTGTTTCTATACTAAACCACATGTATAGTCAGTTTCCATACTGAAACAGAGACAGAGTCAGTTTCTATACTAAACCACATGTATAGTCAGTTTCCATACTGAAACAGAGACAGAGTCAGTTTCTATACTAAACCACATGTATAGTCAGTTTCCATACTGAAACAGAGACAGAGTCTGTTTTCTATACTAAACCACATGTATAGTCAGTTTCCATACTGAAACACAGAGACAGAGTCAGTTTCTATACTAAACCACATGTATAGTCAGTTTCCATACTGAAACAGAGACAGAGTCAGTTTCTATACCAAACCACATGTATAGTCAGTTTCCATACTGAAACAGAGACAGAGTCAGTTTCTATACTAAAACCACATGTATAGTCAGTTTCCATACTGAAACACAGGTTCGAGACAGAGTCAGTTTCTATACTAAACCACATGTATAGTTCAGTTTTCCATACTGAAACACAGAGACAGAGTCAGTTTCTATACTAAACCACATGTATAGTCAGTTTCCATACTGAAACACAGAGACAGAGTCAGTTTCTATACTAAACCACATGTATAGTCAGTTTCCATACTGAAAACACAGAGACAGAGTCTGTTTCTATACTAAACCACATGTATAGTCAGTTTCCATACTGAAACACAGAGACAAGAGTCCTGTTTCTATACTAAACCACATGTATAGTCAGTTTCCATACTGAAACACAGACAGAGTCAGTTTCTATACTAAACCACAGTATTAGTCAGTTTCCATACTGAAACACAGAGACAGAGTCTGTTTCTATACTAAAACCACATGTATAGTCAGTTTCCATACTGAAACACAGAGACAGAGTCTGTTTCTATACTAAACCACATGTATAGTCAGTTTCCATACTGAAACACAGAGACAGAGTCTGTTTCTATACTAAACGCACATGTATAGTCAGTTTTCCATACTGAAACACAGAGACAGAGTCAGTTTCTATACCAAACCACATCTATAGTCAGTTCCATACTGAAACACAGAGACAGAGTCTGTTTCTATACTAAACCACATGTATAGTCAGTTTCCATACTGAAACAGAGACAGAGTCAGTTTCTATACTAAACCACATGTATAGTCAGTTTCCATACTGAAACACAGAGACAGAGTCTGTTTCTATACTACTAACCACATGTATAGTCAGTTTCCATACTGAAACAGAGACAGAGTCTGTTTCTATACTTAAATCACATGTATAGTCAGTTTCCATACTGAAACACAGAGACAGAGTCTGTTTCTATACTAAACCACATGTATAGTCAGTTTCCATACTGAAACACAGAGACAGAGTCAGTTTCTATACTAAACCACATGTATAGTCAGTTTCCATACTGAAACACAGAGACAGAGTCAGTTTCTATACTAAACCACATGTATAGTCAGTTTCCATACTGAAACAGGACAGAGTCAGTTTTCTATACTAAACCACATGTATAGTCAGTTTCCATACTGACAACACAGAGACAGAGTCAGTTTTTCTATACTAAACCACATGTATAGTCAGTTTCCATACTGAAACAGGAGACAGAGTCAGTTTCTATACTAAACCACATGTATAGTCAGTTTCCATACTGAAACACAGAGACAGAGTCTGTTTCTATACTAAACCACATGTATAGTCAGTTTCCATACTGAAACACAGAGGACAGAGTCTGTTTCTATACTAAACCACATGTATAGTCAGTTTCCATACTGAAACACAGAGAGAGAGTCTGTTTCTATACTAAACCACATGTATAGTCAGTTTCCATACTGAAAACAGAGACAGAGTCTGTTTCTATACTAAATCACATGTATAGTCAGTTTCCATACTGAAACACAGAGACAGAGTCTGTTTCTATACTAAACCACATGTATAGTCAGTTTTCCATACTGAAACACAGAGACAGAGTCTGTTTCTATACTAAACCACATGTATAGTCAGCGTTTCCATACTGAAAACACAGAGACAGAGTCAGTTTCTATACTAAACCACATGTATAGTCAGTTTCCATACTGAAACACAGAGACAGAGTCAGTTTTCTATACTAAACCACATGTATAGTCAGTTTCCATACTGAAACAGAGACAGAGTCAGTTTCTATACTAAACCACATGTATGAGTCAGTTTCCATACTGAAACAGAGACAGAGTCAGTTTCTATACTAAACCACATGTATAGTCAGTTTCCATACTGAAAACAGAGACAGAGTCTGTTTCTATACTAAACCACATGTATAGTCAGTTTCCATACTGAAACACAGAGACAGAGTCAGTTTCTATACTAAACCACATGTATAGTCAGTTTCCATACTGAAACAGAGACAGAGTCAGTTTCTATACTAAACCACATGTATAGTCAGTTTCCATACTGAAACAGAGACAGAGTCAGTTTCTATACTAAACCACATGTATAGTCAGTTTCCATACTGAAACAGAGACAGAGTCAGTTTCTATACTAAACCACATGTATAGTCAGTTTCCATACTGAAACAGAGACAGAGTCAGTTTCTATACTAAACCACATGTATAGTCAGTTTCCATACTGAAACACAGAGACAGAGTCTGTTTCTATACTAAACCACATGTATAGTCAGTTTCCATACTGAAACACAGAGACAGAGTCAGTTTCTATACTAAACCACATGTATAGTCAGTTTCCATACTGAAACACAGAGACAGAGTCAGTTTCTATACTAAACCACATGTATAGTCAGTTTCCATACTGAAACAGAGACAGAGTCAGTTTCTATACTAAACCACATGTATAGTCAGTTTTCCATACTGAAACAGAGAGACAGAGTCAGTTTCTATACTAAACCACATGTATAGTCAGTTTCCATACTGAAACACAGAGACAGAGTCAGTTTCTATACTAAATCCACATGTATAGTCAGTTTCCATACTGAAACAGAGACAGAGTCAGTTTCTATACTAAACCACATGTTATAGTCAGTTTCCATACTGAAACAGAGACAGAGTCAGTTTCTATACTAAACCACATGTATAGTCAGTTTCCATACTGAAACAGAGACAGAGTCAGTTTCTATACTAAACCACATGTATAGTCAGTTTCCATACTGAAACACAGAGACAGAGTCAGTTTCTATACCAAACCACATGTATAGTCAGTTTCCATAATGAAACACAGAGACAGAGTCTGTTTCTATACTAAACCACATGTATAGTCAGTTTCCATAATGAAACACAGAGACAGAGTCAGTTTCTATACTAAACCACATGTATAGTCAGTTTCCATACTGAAACACAGAGTCTGTTTCTATACTAAACCACATGTATAGTCAGTTTCCATACTGAAACACAGAGTCTGTTTCTATACTAAACCACATGTATAGTCAGTTTCCATACTGAAACAGAGACAGAGTCTGTTTCTATACCAAACCACATGTATAGTCAGTTTCCATACTGAAACAGAGACAGAGTCAGTTTCTATACTAAACCACATGTATAGTCAGTTTCCATACTGAAACAGAGACAGAGTCTGTTTCTATACTAAACCACATGTATAGTCAGGTTTCCATACTGAAACACAGAGACAGTCTGTTTTCTATACTAAATCACATGTATAGTCAGTTTCCATACTGAAACAGAGACAGAGTCTGTTTCTATACTAAACCCACATGTATAGTCAGTTTCCATACTGAAACAGAGACAGAGTCTGTTTCTATACTAAACCACATGTATAGTCAGTTTCCATACTGAAACAGAGACAGAGTCTGTTTCTATACTAAATCACATAGTATAGTCAGTTTCCATACTGAACACAGAGTCAGAGAGACAGAAAGAGAGAGTCACTTCACAGAGATTCAGAGCCAGACAGGGTGAGTTCCTATACATTGATCCATAGTGTGTGAGTCGGGGGGGTAGGGGGGGGGGGGGGGGGGTTCTATACATTGATCCATGGTGTGTGAGTCGGGGGGGGGGGGGGGTAAGCTGAGTGTTACTCAGAGAACCTGCTGCTACTCTGAGATAAAAGCCATTCGTATATGTAGCCCTCCGAGAGTTAGGGAGGCGTGGGAACAGATCATCACCCTTACAGTGTAATCTACATACATGATAGGACATGATGACGTGAAGATGCTGTGTGTGGTGTGGTTGTGGTATGGTTGTTGTATGGTTGTGGTATGGTTGTGGTATGTGGTATGGTTGTGGCATGGTGTGGTATGGTTGTGGTATGGTTGTGGTATGGTTGTGGTATGGTTGTGGTATGGTTGTGGTATGGTTGTGGTATGGTTGTGGCATGCTGTCATATTGTTTAGCAGACTCTTACCTTGTCCAAAGTAATTGCCCCTTTGGGATAAAATACCCTTTTTTTATATTGAATTGGTTGAGGTACTCCCCAGTGAAGGAGGGGTCTGGTAGCCAGCGTAGGGTTAGTGGTAGAGTTAGGTGAGGTGTAGTTACCTGTTTGAGGTACTCCCCAGTGAAGGAGGGGTCTGGTAGCCAGCGTAGGGTTAGTGGTAGAGTTAGGTGAGGTGTAGTTACCTGGTTGAGGTACTTCCCAGTGAAGGAGGGGTCTGGTAGCCAGCGTAGGGTTAGTGGTAGAGTTAGGTGAGGTGTAGTTACCTGGTTGAGGTACTCCCCAGTGAAGGAGGGGTCTGGTAGCCAGCGTAGGGTTAGTGGTAGAGTTAGGTGAGGTGTAGTTACCTGGTTGAGGTACTCCCCAGTGAAGAAGGTCTGGTAGCCAGCGTAGGGTTAGTGGTAGAGTTAGGTGAGGTGTAGTTACCTGGTTGAGGTACTCCCAGTGAAGGAGGTCTGGTAGCCAGCGTAGGGTTAGTGGTAGAGTTAGGTGAGGTGTAGTTACCTGGTTGAGGTACTCCCCAGTGAAGGAGGGGTCTGGTAGCCAGCGTAGGGTTAGTGGTAGAGTTAGGTGAGGTGTAGTTACCTGGTTGAGGTACTCCCCAGTGAAGGAGGGGTCTGGTAGCCAGCGTAGGGTTAGTGGTAGAGTTAGGTGAGGTGTAGTTACCTGGTTGAGGTACTCTCCCAGTGAAGGAGGGGTCTGGTAGCCAGCGTAGGGTTAGTGGTAGAGTTAGGTGAGGTGTAGTTACCTGGTTGAGGTACTCCCCAGTGAAGGAGGGGTCTGGTAGCCAGCGTAGGGTTAGTGGTAGAGTTAGGTGAGGTGTAGTTACCTGGTTGAGGTACTCCCCAGTGAAGAAAGGTCTGGTAGCCAGCGTAGGGTTAGTGGTAGAGTTAGGTGAGGTGTAGTTACCTGGTTGAGGTACTCCCCAGTGAAGGAGGTCTGGTAGCCAGCGTAGGGTTAGTGGTAGAGTTAGGTGAGGTGTAGTTACCTGGTTGAGGTACTCCCCAGTGAAGGAGGGGTCTGGTAGCCAGCGTAGGGTTAGTGGTAGAGTTAGGTGAGGTGTAGTTACCTGTTTGAGGTACTCCCAGTGAAGGAGGGGTCTGGTAGCCAGCGTAGGGTTAGTGGTAGAGTTAGGTGAGGTGTAGTTACCTGGTTGAGGTACTTCCCAGTGAAGGAGGGGTCTGGTAGCCAGCGTAGGGTTAGTGGTAGAGTTAGGTGAGGTGTAGTTACCTGGTTGAGGTACTCCCCAGTGAAGGAGGGGTCTGGTAGCCAGCGTAGGGTTAGTGGTAGAGTTAGGTGAGGTGTAGTTACCTGGTTGAGGTACTCCCAGTGAAGAGGGTCTGGTAGCCAGCGTAGGGTTAGTGGTAGAGTTAGGTGAGGTGTAGTTACCTGGTTGAGGTACTCCCAGTGAAGGAGGTCTGGTAGCCAGCGTAGGGTTAGTGGTAGAGTTAGGTGAGGTGTAGTTACCTGGTTGAGGTACTCCCCAGTGAAGGAGGGGTCTGGTAGCCAGCGTAGGGTTAGTGGTAGAGTTAGGTGAGGTGTAGTTACCTGGTTGAGGTACTCCCCAGTGAAGGAGGGGTCTGGTAGCCAGCGTAGGGTTAGTGGTAGAGTTAGGTGAGGTGTAGTTACCTGGTTGAGGTACTCCCCAGTGAAGGAGGGTCTGGTAGCCAGCGTAGGGTTAGTGGTAGAGTTAGGTGAGGTGTAGTTACCTGGTTGAGGTACTCCCCAGTGAAGAAGGTCTGGTAGCCAGCGTAGGGTTAGTGGTAGAGTTAGGTGAGGTGTAGTTACCTGGTTGAGGTACTCCCCAGTGAAGGAGGTCTGGTAGCCAGCGTAGGGTTAGTGGTAGAGTTAGGTGAGGTGTAGTTACCTGGTTGAGGTACTCCCCAGTGAAGGAGGGGTCTGGTAGCCAGCGTAGGGTTAGTGGTAGAGTTAGGTGAGGTGTAGTTACCTGGTTGAGGTACTCCCCAGTGAAGGAGGGGTCTGGTAGCCAGCGTAGGGTTAGTGGTAGAGTTAGTGAGGTGTAGTTACCTGGTTGAGGTACTCCCCAGTGAAGGAGGGGTCTGGTAGCCAGCGTAGGGTTAGTGGTAGAGTTAGGTGAGGTGTAGTTACCTGGTTGAGGTACTCCCCAGTGAAGGAGGGGTCTGGTAGCCAGCGTAGGGTTAGTGGTAGAGTTAGGTGAGGTGTAGTTACCTGGTTGAGGTACTCCCCAGTGAAGGAGGGGTCTGGTAGCCAGCGTAGGGTTAGTGGTAGAGTTAGGTGAGGTGTAGTTACCTGGTTGAGGTACTTCCCAGCGAAGAAGGTCTGGTAGCCAGCGTAAGCCTGCAGCAGAGCAGGGAAGGTCTGGGGCTCTTGGGTCTTCTGCCAGGCCGGGCTGCTGCAGTTCCCTTCCAGAGTGTTGTTGATCACATGGTGGTTATGGGGATACTTCCCTGTTAGGATGCTGGCTCTGCTGGGACAGCACAGTGGGCTGGCTACAAACTGGAGAGAACACAACAAGATACCCCCATCAGGTAAGATAACCCAAACTCTAACTAAGTGTTAGGATGCTGGCTCTGCTGGGACAGCACAGTGGGCTGGCTACAAACTGGAGAGAACACAACAAGATACCCCATCAGGTAAGATATAACCCAAAACTCTAACTAAGTGTTAGGATGCTGGTTCTGCTGGGACAGAGCTCGAGCTGACAGGAACAGGAAAACCAGGCCTACTGGCTGTAGAATGGCCTGAGCAGAGATATTATGATAGAAATTCCACTCAGGCATGTCTCCTGGTGTCAAAGTCTAACTTCTGTCTTGTTTTTCAGATTTAAAAACTGTAAAACAGATCAAATATCTGCTTCGTCGGGTGCTAGATCATGGTTGATCATGCGTTGGAAATATTATTAACCAGGATACTCACAGCGTTGGAGACCCAACCGTAACCCCTAACTCTGACCCAAGGCCCTCCAGAGGGTGGTGAAGACTGTCCAGGACATCCCTGGGACCGTTGCTCCCACCCCACCCAGGACATCCCTGGGACCGTGCTCCCACCCATCCAGGAGATCACTGGGACCATGCAGGCCCACCCATCCAGGACATCACTGGACCGTGCTCCCACCCATCCAGGACATCACTGGGTACCATGCTCCCAGCCATCCAGGACATCACTGGGACCGTGCTCCCACCCCATCCAGGACATCACTGGGACCGTGCTCCCACCCATCCAGGACATCACTGGGACCGTGCTCCCACCCATCCAGGACATCACTGGGACCGTGGCTCCCACCCATCCAGGACATCCCTGGGACCGTGCTCCCACCCATCCAGGACCATTCCCTGGGGGACCGTGCTCCCCACCCATCCAGGACATCACTGGGACCGTGCTCCCACCTTCCAGTACATCACTGGGACCGTGCTCCCACCCATCCAGTATATCACTGGGACCGTGCTCCCACCCATCCAGGACAATCCCTGGGACCGTGCTCCCACCCATCCAGGGTATCTACTCAAAATGTTGCCTGAGAAAAGCCCGCAGCATCATCAAGGACCCAACACACCCTCCAGCCACAAGCTGTTTCTCTCCCTTACCGTCTGGCGACGGTATCGGAGCATGAGGTCAGATACCAACAGGCTCAGAGACAGTTTCTATCTACAAGCCATCAGACTGCTGAACACTTGAACTGGACTGACCACCTGCTGATTCTCCGCACCTCAGCACACACAACTGCTGCTACCAGAATCTTATTATACTGCTCAGTTTATACCCTGCCCCCATCCCCCCCTTCCCCAATACACATGGAAATATTTGTTCTAGAAATAGTTCCTTCCTGTATTATGCTATGCTAAATTGTTACTTCTGGTTGAGGTACACCCCACTGTCCTGTTATTGTTGTTCCCTGTGTGACCCCGTTCCACCCCACTGTCCTGTTATTGTTGTTCCCTGTGTGACCCCACTCCACCCCACTGTCCTGTTATTGTTGTTCCCTGTCTGACCCCGCTCCACCCCACTGTCCTGTTATTGTTGTTCCCTGTCTGACCCCCGCTCCACCCCACTGTCCTGTTATTGTTGTTTCCCTGTGTGACCCCGCTCCACCCCACTGTCCTGTTATTGTTGTTGTTCCCTGTGTGACCCCGCTCCACCCCACTGTCCCTGTTATTGTTGTTCCCTGTCTGACCCCGGCTCCACCCCACTGTCCTGTTATTGTTGTTCCCTGTGTGACCCCGCTCCACCCACTGTCCTGTTATTGTTGTTCCCTGTCTAAACCCCCTCCACCCCACTGTCCTGTTATTGTTGTTCCCTGTGTGACCCCGCTCCACCCCACTGTCCTGTTATTGTTGTTTCCCTGTCTGACCCCGCTCCACCCCACTGTGGACCCGCTCCACCCCACTGTCCTGTTATTGTTGTTCCCTGTGTGACCCCGCTCCACCCCACTGTCCTGTTATTGTTGTTCCCTGTCTGACCCCGCTCCACCCCACTGTCCTGTTATTGTTGTTCCCTGTCTGATCCCGCTCCACCCCACTGTCCTGTTATTGTTGTTCCCTGTCTGACCCCGCTCCACCCCACTGTCCTGTTATTGTTGTTCCCTGTGTGACCCCCGCTCCACCCCACTGTCCTGTTATTGTTGTTCCCTGTGTGACCCCCGCTCCACCCCACCTGTCCTGGTTTATTGTTTGTTCCCTGTCTGACCCCGCTCCACCCCACTGTCCTGTTATTGTTGCTCCCTGTCTGACCCGCTCCACCCCACTGTCCTGTTATTGTTGTTCCCCTGTGTGGACCCGCTCCACCCCACTGTCCTGTTATTGTTGTTCCCCTGTGCAACCCCGCTCCACCAACCTGTCCTGTCCTGTTATTGTTGTTCCCTGTCTGACCCCGCGCTCCACCCCACTGTGACCCCAGCTCCACCCCACTGTCCTGTTATTGTTGTATTTCCCTGTGTGACCCCGTTCCCACCCCACTGTCCTGTTATTGTTGTTCCCTGTCTGACCCCGCTCCACCCCACTGTCCTGTTTATTGTTGTTCCCTGCTGTGACCCCGCTCCCACCCACCCCACTGTCCTGTTATTGTTGTTCCCTGTCTGACCCCGCTCCACCCCACTGTCCTGTTATTGTTGTTCCCTGTGTGACCCCGTTCCACCCCACTGTCCTGTTATTGTTGTTCCCTGTGTGACCCCGCTCCACCCCACTGTCCTGTTATTGTTGTTCCTGTGTGACCCCCGCTCCACCCCACTGTCCTGTTATTGTTGTTTCCCTGTCTGACCCCGCTCCACACCCACTGTCCTGTTATTGTTGTTCCCTGTGTGACCCCGCTCCACCCCACTGTCCTGTTATTGTTGTTCCCTGTGTGACCCCGCTCCACCCCACTGTTTCCTGTTATTGTTGTTCCCTGTCTGACCCCGCTCCACCCCACTGTGACCCCGCTCCACCCCACTGTCCTGTTATTGTTGTTCCCTGTGTGACCCCGCTCCACCCCACTGTCCTGTTATTGTTGTTTGTTCCCTGTGTGACCCCCGCTCCACCCCCCCTGTCCTGTTATTGTTGTTTCCCTGTCTGACCCCGCTCCACCCCACTGTCCTGTTATTGTTGTTCCCTGTTGTGACCCCGCTCCCCCCCCACTGTCCTGTTATTGTTGTTCCCATGTCCTACCCCGCTCCACCCCACTGTCCTGTTATTGTTGTTCCCTGTCTAACCCCGCTCCACCCCACTGTCCTGTTATTGTTGTTCCCTGTGTGACCCCGCTCCACCCCACTGTCCTGTTATTGTTGTTCCCTGTCTGACCCCGCTCCACCCCACTGTCCTGTTATTGTTGTTCCCTGTCTGACCCCGCTCCACCCCACTGTCCTGTTATTGTTGTTCCCTGTGTGACCCCGCTCCACCCACTGTCCCTGTTATTGTTGTTGTTCCCCTGTGTGACCCCGCTCCACCCCACTGTCCTGTTATTGTTGTTCCCTGTCTGACCCCGCTCCACCCCACTGTCCTGTTATTGTTGTTCCCTATGTGTGACCCCGGCTCCACCCCACTGTCCTGTTATTGTTGTTCCCTGTCTAACCCCGCTCCACCCCACTGTCCTGTTATTGTTGTTCCCCTGTGTGACCCCGCTCCACCCCACTGTCCTTTATTGTTGTTCCCTGTGTGTACCCCGCTCCACCCCCACTGTCCTGTTATTGTTGTTCCCTGTGTGACCCCGCTCCACCCCACTGTCCTGTTATTGTTGTTCCCTGTGTGACCCCGCTCCACCCACACTGTCCTGTTATTGTTGTTCCCTGTCTGACCCCGCTCCACCCCACTGTCCTGTTATTGTTGTTCCCTGTGTGACCCCGCTCCACCCCACTGTCCTGTTATTGTTATGTTCCCGTGTGTGACCCGCTCCACCCCCACTGTCCTGTTATTTATTGTTGTTCCCTGTCCTGACCACCCGCTCCACCCCACTGTGACCCCCGCTCCACCCCACTGTCCTGTTATATTGTTGTTCCCTGTGTGACCCCGCTCCACCCCAGCGTCCTGTTATTGTTGTTCCCTGTCTGACCCCGCTCCACCCCACTGTGACCCCGCTCCACCCCACTGTCCTGTTATTGTTGTTTCCCTGTCTGATCCCGCTCCACCCCACTGTCCCAGTTATTGTTGTTCCCTGTCTGACCCCGCTCCACCCCACTGTCCTGTTATTGTTGTTCCCTGTGTGAACCCCGCTCCACCCACTGTCCTGTTATTGTTGTTCCCTGTGTGACCCCGCTCCACCCACTGTCCTGTTATTGTTGTTCCCTGTCTGACCCCGCTCCACCCCACTGTCCTGTTATTGTTGCTCCCTGTCTGACCCCGCTCCACCCCACTGTCCTGTTTTATTGTTGTTCCCTGTGTGACCCCGCTCCACCCCACTGTCCTGTTATTGTTGTTCCCTGTGTGACCCCGCTCCAGCCCACTGTCCTGTTATTGTTGTTCCCTGTCTGACCCCCCGCTCCACCCCACTGTGACCCCCGCTCCACCCCACTGTCCTGTTATTGTTGTTCCCTGTGTGACCCCGTTCCACCCCACTGTCCTGTTATTGTTGTTCCCTGTCTGACCCCGCTCCACCCCACTGTCCTGTTATTGTTGTTCCCTGTGTGACCCCGCTCCACCCCACTGTCCTGTTATTGTTGTTCCCTGTCTGACCCCGCTTCCACCCCACTGTCCTGTATTATTGTTGTTTCCCTGTGTGACCCCGTTCCACCCCCACTGTCCTGTTTATTGTTGTTCCCTGTGTGACCCGCTCCCTACCCCCACTGTCCTTTATTGTTGTTCCCTGTGTGACCCCGCTCCACCCCACTGTCCTGTTATTGTTGTTTTCCTGTCTCTGACCCCGCTCCACCCCACTAGTCCTGTTATTGTTGTTCCCTGTGTGACCCCGCTCCACCCCACTGTCCTGTTATTGTTGTTCCCTGTGTGACCCCGCTCCACCCCACTGTCCTGTTATTGTTGTTCCCTGTCTGACCCCGCTCCACCCCACTGTGACCCCGCCGCTCCACCCCACTGTCCTGTTATTGTTGTTCCCTGTGGTGACCCCCGCTCCACCCCACTGTCCTGTTATTGTTGTTTGTTCCCTGTGTGACCCCGCTCCACCCCACTGTCCTGTTATTGTTGTTTCCCTGTCTGACCCCCGCTCACCCACTGTCCTGTTATTGTTGTTCCCTGTGTTGACCGCGCGCTCCCCACCACTGTCCCTGTTATTGTTGTTTCCCTGTCTAACCCCGCTCCACCCCCACTGTCCTGTATTGTTGTTCCCTGTGTGACCCCGCATCCACCCACTGTCCCTGTTATTTGTTGTTCCCTGTCTGACCCCGCTCCACCCCACTGTCCTGAATTATTGTTGTTTCCCTGTCTGACCCGCTCCACCCCACTGTCCTGTTATTGTTGTTCCCTGTGTGACCCCGCTCCACCCCACTGTCCTGTTATTGTTGTTTTTCCCTGTGTGACCCCGCTCTCCACCCCACTGTCCTGTTATGTTGTTCCCTGTCTGACCCCCGCTCCCCCCCACTGTCCTGTTTATTGTTGTTCCCTGTGTGACCCGCTCCACCCCAACTGTCCTGTTATTGTTGTTCCCTGTCTAACCCCCGCTCCACCCCCACTGTCCTGTTATTGTTGTTGCCTGTGTGAAGACCCCGCTCCACCCCACTGTCCTGTTATTGTTGTTCCCTGTGTGACCCCGCTCCACCCCACTGTCCCTGTTATTGTTGTTCCCTGTCTGACAACCCCGCTCCACCCCACTGTTGACCCCGCTCCACCCCACTGTCCTGTTATTGTTGTTCCCTGTGTGACCCCCGCTCCACCCCACTGTCCTGTTTTTTGTTGTTCCCTGTCTACTGACCCCGCTCCACCCACTGTGACCCCGCTCCACCCCACTGTCCTGTTATTGTTGTTCCCTGTCTGATCCCGCTCCACCCCCCTGTCCTGTTATTGTTGTTCCCTGTCTGACCCCGATCTCACCCCACTGTCCTGTTATTGTTGTTCCCTGTGTGACCCCGCTCCCACCCCTGTTCCTGTTATTGTTTGTTCCCTGTGTGACCCCCGCTCCACCCCACTGTCCTGTTATTGTTGTTCCCTGTCTGAACCCCGCTCCACCCCACTGTCCTGTTATTGTTGCTCCCCTGTTCTGACCCCGCTCCACCCCACTGTCCTGTTATTGTTGTTCCCTGTGTGACCCCGCTCCACCCCACTGTCCTGTTATTGTTGTTCCCTGTGTGACCCCGCTCCACCCCACTGTCCTGTTATTGTTGTTCCCTGTCTGACCCCGCTCCACCCCACTGTGACCCCGCTCCACCCCACTGTCCTGTTATTGTTGTTCCCTGTGTGACCCCGTTCCACCCCACTGTCCCTGTTTTGTTGTTCCCTGTCTGACCCCGCTCCACCCCACTGTCCTGTTATTGTTGTTCCCCTGTGTGACCCCGCTCCACCCCACTGTCCTGTTATTGTTGTTCCCCTGTCTGACCCCGCTCCACCCCCACTGTCCTGTTATTGTTGTTCCCTGATGTGACCCCGTTCCACCCACTGTCCTGTTATATTGTTGTTCCCTGTGTGACCCCGCTCCACCCCACTGTCCTGTTATTGGGGGTTGTTGTTCCTGTGTGACACCCGCTCCACCCCACTGTCCTGTTATTGTTGTTCCCTGTCTGACCCCGCTCCACCCCACTGTCCTGTTATTGTTGTTCCTGTGTGACCCCCGCTCCACCCCACTGTCCTGTTATTGTTGTTCCCTGTTTGACCCCGCTCCACCCCACTGTCCTGTTATTGTTGTTCCCTGTCTGACCCCGCTCCACCCCCTGTGACCCCCGCTCCACCCCACTGTCCTGTTATTGTTGTTCCCTGTGTGACCCCGCTCCACCCCACTGTCCTGTTTTATTGTTGTCCTGTCTGACCCCGCTCCACCCACTGTGACCCCGCTCCACCCCACTGTCCTGTTATTTGTTGTTCCCTGTCTGATCCCGCTCCACCTCCACTGTCCTGTTATTGTTGTTCCTGTCTGAACCCCGCTCACCCCACTGTCCCTGTTATTGTTGTTCCCTGTGTGACCCCGCTCCACCCCACTGTCCTGTTATTGTGTTCCCTGTGTGACCCCGCTCCACCCCACTGTCCTGTTATTGTTGTTCCCTGTCTGACCCCGCTCCACCCCACTGTCCCTGTTATTGTTGCTCCCTGTCTGACCCCGCTCCAACCCCACTGTCCTGTTATGTTTGTTCCCTGTGTGACCCCGCTCCACCCCACTGTCCTGTTATTGTTGTTTCCTGTGTGACCCCGCTCCACCCCACTGTCCTGTTATTGTTGTGTTCCCTGTCTGACCCCGCTCCACCCCACTGTGACCCCGCTCACCCCACTGTCCCTGTTATTGTTGTTTCCCTGTGTGACCCCGTTCCACCCCACTGGTCCTGTTATTGTTGTTGACCCCCTGTCTGACCCCGCTCCACCCCACTGTCCTGTTATTGTTGTTCCCTGTGTGACCCCGCTCCACCCCACTGTCCTGTTATTGTTGTTCCCTGTCTGACTGTGACCCCGCTCCACCCCACTGTCCTGTTATTGTTGTTCCCTGTGTGACCCCGTTCCAACCCCACTGTCCTGTTATTGTTGTTCCCTGTGTGACCCCGCTCCACCCCACTGTCCTGTTATTGTTGTTCCCTGTCTGACCCCGCTCCACCCCCACTGTCCTGTTATTGTTGTTCCCTTGTGTGACCCCGCTCCACCCCACTGTCCTGTTATTGTTGTTCCCTGTGTTGACCCCGCTCCACCCCACTGTCCTGTTATTGTTTGTTCCCTGTGTGACCCCGCTCCACCCCACTGTCCTGTTATTTGTTGTTCCCTGTCTGACCCCGCTCCACCCCACTGTCCTGTTATTGTTGTTCCCTGTGTGACCCGCTCCACCCCACTGTCCTGTTATTGTTGTTCCCTGTCTGACCCCGCTCCGACACACCCCACTGTCCTGTTATTGTTGTTTCCCTGTGTGACCCCGCTCCACCCCACTGTACCCCTGTTATTGTTGTTGTTCCCTGTGTGACCCCGCTCCACACCCCACTGTCCTGTTATTGTTGTTCCCTGTCTGATTGTTGTTCCCCCGCTCCACCCCACACTGTCCTGTTATTGTTGTTCCTGTGTGACCCCGCTCCACCCCACTGTCCTGTTATTGTTGTTCCCTGTTGTGATCCCCCGCTCCACCCCACTGTCCTGTTATTGTTTGTTCCCTGTGTGACCCCGCTCCACCCCACTGTCCTGTATTGTTGTTCCCTGTGTGACCCCGCTCCACCCCACTGTGACCCCGCTCCACCCCCACGTATGTTGTCCTGTTATTGTTGTTCCCTGTCTGACCCCGCTCCACCCCACTGTCCTGTTATTGTTGTTCCCTGTGTGACCCCGCTCCACCCCACTGTCCTGTTATTGTTGTTCCCTGTCTGACCCCGCTCCACCCCACTGTCCTGTTATTGTTGTTCCCTGTCTGACCCCGCTCCACCCCACTGTCCTGTATTATTGTGTCCCTGTGTGTGACCCCGCTCCACCCCACTGTCCTGTTATTGTTGTTCCCTGTCTATTGTTGTTCCCTGTGTGACCCCGCTCCACCCCACTGTCCTGTTATTGTTGTTCCCTGTCTGACCCCGCTCCACCCCACTGTGACCCCGCTCCACCCCACTGTCCTGTTATTGTTGTTCCCTGTCTGACCCCGCTCCACCCCTGTCCTGTTATTGTTTGTTCCCTGTCTGACCCCGCTCCACCCCACTGTGACCCCGCTCCACCCCACTGTCCTGTTATTGTTGTTCCCTGTCTGACCCCGCTCCACCCCACTGTCCTGTTATTGTTGTTCCCTGTGTGACCCCGCTCCACCCCACTGTCCTGTTATTGTTGTTCCCTGTCTGACCCCGCTCCACCCCACTGTCCTGTTTATTGTTGTTCCCTGTCTGACCCCCGCTCCACCCACTGTCCTGTTATTGTTGTTCCCTGTGTGACCCCGCTCCACCCCACTGTCCTGTTATTGTTGTTCCCTGTCTGACCCCGCTCCACCCCACTGTCCTGTTATTGTTGTTTCCTGTGTGATCCCGCTCCACCCCCACTGTCCTGTTATGTGTGTTCCCTGTCTGACCCCGCCTCTCCACCCCACTGTGACCCCCGCTCCACCCCACTGTCCTGTTATTGTTGTGTCCCTGTGTGACCCCGCTCCACCCCACTGTCCCTGTTATTGTGTTCCCTGTGTGACCCCGCTCCACCCCCACATGTCCTGTTATTGTTGTTCCCTGTCTGACCCCGCTCCACCCCACTGTCCTGTTATTGTTGTTCCTGTGTGACCCCGCTCCACCCCACTGTCCTGTTATTGTTGTTCCCTGTGTGACCCCGCTCCACCCCACTGTCCTGTATTGTTGTTCCCTGTCCTGACCCCGCTCCACCCCACTGTGACCCCCGCTCCACCCCACTGTCCTGTTATTGTTGTTCCCTGTGTGACCCGCTCCACCCCACTGTCCTGTTATTGTTGTTCCCTGTCTGACCCCGCTCCACCCCACTGTCCTGTTATTGTTGTTCCCTGTCTGACACCGCTCCACCCCACGTCCTGTTATTGTTGTTCCCTGTGTGACCCCGCTCCCACCCACTGTCCTGTTATTGTTGTTCCCTGTACTGACCCCCGCTTGTTACCTGTGGGACCCCCCACTGTCCTGTTATTGTTTGTTCCCTGTGTGACCCCGCTCCACCCCACTTCCTGTTTATTGTTGTTCCCTGTCTGACCCGCTCCACCCCACTGTCCTGTTATTGTTGTTCCCTGTGTGACCCCGCTCCACCCCACTGTCCTGTTATTGTTTGTCCCTGTGTGAACCCCGCTCCACCCCACTGTCCTGTTATTGTTGTTCCCTGTGTGACCCCGCACCACCCCCACTGTGTTGACCCCAGCTCCACCCCACTGTCCTGTTATTGTTGTTCCCTGTTGTTCCCCGCTCCACCCCACTGTCCTGTTATTGTTGTTCCCTGTGTGACCCCGCTCCACCCCACTGGATGTCCCTGTTATTGTTGTTCCCTGTGTGACCCCGCTCCACCCCCACTGTGACCCCGCTCCACCCCACCTGTGACCCCGCTCCACCCCACTGTCCTGTTATTGTTGTTCCCTGTGTGACCCCGCTAAACCCCACTGTCCTGTTATTGTTGTTCCCCTGTGGTGACCCCGCTCCACCCCACTGTCCTGTTATTGTTGTTCCCTGTGTGACCCCGCTCCACCCCACTGTGACCCCGACTCCACCCCACTGTCCTGTTATTGTTGTTCCCTGTCTGACCCCGCTCCACCCCCACTGTCCTGTTATTGTTGTTGTTCCCTGTGTGACCCCGCTCCACCCCACTGTCCTGTTATTATGTTGCTCCCTGTCTGACCCGCTCCACCCACACTGTCCTGTTATTGTTGTTCCCTGTCTGACCCCAGCTCCACCCCACTGTCCTGTTATTGTTGTTCCCTGTGTGGACCCCGCTCCACCCCACTGTCCTGTTTTGTTGTTCCCTGTCTGACCCCGCTCCACCCCCACTGTCCTGTTATTGTTGTTCCCTGTGTTGACCCCGCTCCACCCCCACTGTCCTGTTATTGTTGTTCCCTGTCTGACCCCGCGCTCCCGCTCCATTTGTTGTTCCACTGTGACCCCGCTCCACCCCACTGTCCTGTTTTGTTGTTGACCCCTGTCTGACCCACGCTCCACCCGTCCTGTTATTGTTGTTCCCTGTCTGACCCCGCTCCACCCCACTGTGACCCCGTTCCACCACCCACTGTCCTGTTATTGTTGTTTCCCTGTCTGACCCCGCTCCACCCCACTGTCCTGTTATTGTTGTTCCCTGTGATGACCCCGCTCCACCCCACTGTCCTGTTATTGTTGTTCCCTGTCTGACCCCGCTCCACCCCACTGTCCTGTTATTGTTGTTCCCTGTCTGACCCCGCTTCCACCCACTGTCCTGTTATTGTTGTTCCTGTGATTGAACCCGCTCCACCCCACTGTCCTGTTATTGTTGTTCCCTGTGTGACCCCGCTCCACCCCACTGTCCTGTTATTGTTGTTCCCTGTGTTGACCCCGCTCCACCCCAACTGTCCTGTTATTGTTGTTCCCTGTCTGACCCCGCTCCACCCCACTGTGACCCCGCTCCACCCCACTGTCCTGTTATTGTTGTTCCCTGTCTGAAGCCCGCTCACACCCGTCCTGTTATTGTTGTTCCCTGTCTGACCCCGACTCCACATGTCCCACTGTGGACCCCGTGTTCCACGTGTGGGACCCCCCCACTGTCCTGTTATTGTTGTTCCCTGTCTGACCCCGCTCCACCCCACTGTCCTGTTATTGTTGTTCCCCTGTGTGACCCCACGGTGACCCCGCTCCCACCCCACTGTCTGTTATTGTTGTTCCCTGTCTGACCCCGCTCCACCCCACTGTCCTGTTATTGTTTGTTCCCTGTATTCTGACCCCGCTCCACCCCACTGTCCTGTTATTGTTGTTCCCTGTGTGACCCGCTCCACCCCACTGTCCTGTTATTGTTTTCCCTGTCTGACCCCGCTCCCACCCCACTGTCCTGTTATTTTGTTCCCTGTGTGACCCCGCTCCACCCCACTGTCCTGTCATGTTATTCTGTTATCCCGTTCCCCTGTCTGACCCCCTCCACCCCACTGTGACCCCTCTCCACCCCACTGTGTCTGTTATTGTTGTTCCCTGTGTGACCCCGCTCCGGCACCCCACTGTCCTGTTATTGTTGTTCCCTGTGTGACCCCCGCTCCACACCCACTGTCCTGTTTATTGTTGTTCCCTGTGTGACCCCGCCCACTGTCCCTGTACTGTGACCCACTCCACCCCCTGTTCCTGTTATTGTTGTTCCCTGTGTGACCCCGCTCCACCCACCTGTCCTGTATTGTTGTTCATTGTTCCCTGTGTGACCCGCTCCACCCCACTGTCCTGTTATTGTTGTTCCCTGTGTGACCCCGCTCCACCCCACTGTCCTGTTATTGTTGTTCCTGTGTGACCACGCTCCCACCCCACTGTCCTGTTATTGTTGTTCACTTGTGTGACCCCGCTCCACCCCACTGTCCGTTATTGTTGTTCCCTGTCTGACCCCGCTCCACACCCCCACTGTCCTGTGTTGTTGTTGTTCCCTGTGTGACCCCGCTCCACCCCACTGTCCTGTTTTGTTGTTCCCTGTCCCTGTGTGATCCCGCTCCAACCCCACTGTCCTGTTATTGTTGTTCCCTGTGTGATCCCGCTCCACCCCCACTGTGACCCTGGGTGTGACCTCCCCCCCACTGTCCTGTTATTGTTGTTCCCTGTCTGACCCCGCTCACCCCACTGTGCCCCGCTCCACCCCCTGTCACGTACTGTTGTGACCCCGCTCCACCCCACTGTCCTGTTGTTGTTGTTCCCTGTCTGACCCCGCCTCCACCCCACTGTCCTGTTATTGTTGTTCCCGTGTGGACCCCGCTCCACCCCACTGTGACCCCGCTCCACCCCACTGTCCTGTTATTGTTGTTCCCTGTGTGACCCCGCTCTCCACCCCACTGTCCTGTTATTGTTGTTCCCTGTCTGACCCCGCTCCACCCCACTGTCCTGTTATGTTGTTGTTCCCACTGACCCCGCTCCACCCCACTGTCCTGTTATGTTGTTCCCTGTGTGGACCCCGACCACCCACCCCACTGTCCTGTTATTGTTGTTCCCTGTCTGACCCCGCTCCACACCCCACTGTGACCCCGCTCCACCCCACTGTCCTGTTATTGTTGTTCCCTGTCTGACCCCGCTCCACCCACTGTCCTGTTATTGTTTTTCCCTGTCTGGACCCCGCTCCACCCCACTGTCCTGTCCTGTTGTCCACCCCACTGTGACCCCGCTCCACCCCACTGTCCTGTTATTGTTGTTCCCTGTCTGACCCCGCTCACCCCACTGTCCTGTTATTGTTGTTCCCTGGATGACCCCGCTACCCACCCCACTGTCCTGTTCTGTTATTGTGTTCCCTGTCTGACCCCGCTCCACCCCACTGTCCTGTTATTGTTGTTCCCTGTGTGACCCCGCTCCACCCCCACTGTTCCGCGCCCCGACCCCGCTCCCACCCCACTGTGACCCCGCTCCACCCCACTGTTCCTGTTATTGTTGTTCCCTGTCTGACCCCGCTCGACACCCACTGTCCTGTTATTGTTGTTTCCCTGTGTGACCCCGCTCCACCCCACTGTCCTGTTATTGTGGTTGTTCCCTGTGTGGAACCCCGCTCCACCCCACTGTCCTGTTGTGTCCTGTTGTTGTTCAACCTGTTTGACCCCGCTCCCACCCCACTGTGACCCCGCTCCACCCCCTGTCCTGTGATTGTTGTTCCCTGTCTGACCCCGCTCCACCCCACTGTCCTGTTATTGTGTTCCCTGTGTGACCCCGCTCCACCCCACTGTCCTGTTATTGTTGTTCCTGTGTGTGACCCCGCTCCACCCCACTGTCCTGTTATTGTTGTTCCCTGTCTGACCCCGCTCCACCCCACTGTGTTTGCCTCCCTGTCGGGACCACCCGCTCCACCCCACTGTGACCCCGCTCCCCTCCCCCCTGTCCTGTTATTGGTGTTCCCTGTCTGACCCGCTCCACCCCACTGTCCTGTTATTGTTGTTCCCTCTGTGTGACCCCGCTCCACCCACTGTGACCCCGCTCCACCCCACTGTCCTGTTTATTGTTGTTCCCTGTGTTTGACCCCACTCCACCCCACTGTCCTGTTATTGTTGTTCCCTGTGTGATCCCGCTCCACCCCACTGTGACTCCGCTCCACCCCACTGTGACCCCGCTCTCCACCCCATGTCCTGTTATTGTTGTTCCCTGTCTGACCCCGCTCCACCCCACTGTCCTGTTATTGTTGTTCCCCTGTGTGACCCCGCTCCACCCCACTGTCCTGTTATTGTTGTTCCCTGTGACCCCACTCCACCCCACTGTCCTGTTATTGTTGTTCCTGTGTGACCCCGCTCCACCCCCACTGTGTCCCCCGCTCCACCCCACTGTGACCCCGCTCACCCACTGTCCTGTTATTGTTGTTCCCTGTCTGACCCCGCTCCCCCCACTGTCCTGTTATTGTTGTTCCCTGTGTGACCCCGCTCCACCCCACTGTGACCCCGCTCCACCCCACTGTCCCTGTTATTGTTGGTTCCCTGTGTGACCCCGCTCCACCCCACTGTCCTGTTATTGTTGTTCCCTGTCTTGATCCCGCTCCACCCCACTGTCCTGTTATTTGTTGTTCCCTGTCTGACCCCGCTCCACCCCACTGTGACCCGCTCCACCCCACTGTCCTGTTATTGTTGTTCCCTGTGTGACCCCGCTCCACCCCACTGTCCTGTTATTGTTGTTCCCTGTCTGACCCCGCTCCACCCCACTGTCCTGTTGTTGTTCCCTGTGTGTGACCCCGCTCCACCCCACTGTGACCCCGCTCCCCCCACTGTCCTGTTATTGTTGTTCCCTGTCTGACCCCGCTCCACCCCCACTGTCACTGTATTGTTGTTCCCTGTGTGACCCCCGCTCCACCCCACTGTGGACCCCGCTTCCACCCACTGTCCTGTTATTGTTGCTTCCCTGTCTGACCCCGCTCCACCCCACTGTGACTTTTGGGACCCCGCTCCAACCCACTGTCCTGTTATTGTTGTTCCTGTCTGACCCGCGCTCACCCCACTGTGACCCCGCTCCCCCCACTGTCCTGTTATTGTTGTTCCCTGTGTGACCCCGCTCCACCCCACTGTCCTGTTATTGTTGTTCCCTGTCCTGACCCCGCTCCACCCCACTGTCCTGTTATTGTTGTTCCCTGTCTGACCCCGCTCCACCCACTGTCCTGTTATTGTTGTTCCCTGTCTGACCCCGTTCCACCCCACTGTCCTGTTATTGTTGTTCCCTGTCAGAACCCGCTCCACCCCACTGTCCCTGTTATTGTTGTTCCCTGTGTGACCCCGCTCCACCCCACTGGACCCCGCTCCACCCCACTGTACTGTTATTGTTGTTCCCTGTCTGTCCCCGCTCCACCCACTGTCCTGTTATTGTTGTTCCCTGTCTGACCCCGCTCCACCCCACTGTGCCTGTTATTGTGGTTCCTGTGTGACCCCGCTCCACCCCACTGTCCCTGTATTGTTGTTCCCTGTCGTGACCCCGCTCCACCCCACTGTCTGTTATTGTTGTTCCCTGTGGTGCTCCACCCCCGCCCCTCCACCCCACTTTTTTTTTCTTTTGTTTTTTTGTTGTCCCTGTTATTGTTGTTCCCTGTCTGACCCCGCTCCACCCACTGTGACCCCGCTCCACCCCACTGTCCTGTTATTGTTGTTCCCTGTCTGACCCCGCTCCACCCCCTGTCCTGTTATTGTTGTTCCCTGTCTGACCCGCTCCACCCCACTTGTGACCCCGTTCCACCCCACTGTCCTGTTATGTTGTTCCCTGTCTGACCCCGCTCCAACCCCACTGTCCTGTTATTGTTGTTCCCTGTGTGACCCCGCTCCACCCCACTGTCCTGTTATTGTGTTCCCTGTCTGACCCCGCTCCACCCACTGTCCTGTTATTGTTGTTCCTGTCTGACCCCGCTCTCCACCCCACTGTACTGTTATTGTTGTTCCCTGTGTGGACCCCGCTCCACCCCCCTGTCCTGTTATTGTTGTTCCCTGTCTGACCCCCGATCCACCCCACTGTCCTGTTATTGTTGTTCCCTGTGTGACCCCGCTCCACCCCACTGTCCTGTTATTTGTTGTTCCCTGTCTGACCCCGCTCCACCCACTGTGGACCCCGCACCCCACACCCACTGTCCTGTAGCTGTTGTTGTATTTCCCTGGGTGTGACCCCGCTCCACCCCACTGTCCTGTTATTGTTGTTCCCTGTGTGACCCCGCTCCACCCCACTGTCCTGGTATTGTTGTTCCCTGTCGACCCCGCTCCACCCCACTGTCCTGTTATTGTTGTTCCCTGTGTGACCCCGCTCCACCCCACTGTCCTGTTATTGTGTTTCCCTGTGTGACCCCGCTCCACCCCACTGTCCTGTTATTGTTGTTCCCTGTCTGACCCCGCTCCACCCCACTGTGACCCCGCTCCACCCCACTGTCCTGTTATTGTTGTTCCCTGTGTGACCCCGCTCCACCCACTGTCCTGTTATTGTTGTTCCCTGTCCTGACCCCCGCTCCACCCCACTGTCCTGTTATTGTGTTCCCTGTGTGACCCCGCTCCACCCCACTGTCCTGTTATTGTTTGTTCCCTGTCTGACCCCGCTCCACCCCACTGTCCTGTTATGTGTTCCCTGTGTGACCCCGCTCCACACCCCACTGTCCTGTTATTGTTGTTCCCTGTCTGACCCTGCTACCACCCCACTGTCCTGTTATTGCTTGTTCCCTGTGTGACCCCGCTCCACCCCACTGTCCGTTATTGTTGTTCCCTGTGTGACCCCGCTCCACCCACTGTCCTGTTATTGTTGTTCCCTGTGTGACCCCGCACCACCCCACTGTGACCCCACTCCACCCCACTGTCCTGTTATTGTTGTTCCCTGTGTTGTCCCGCTCCACCCCACTGTCCTGTTTATTGTTGTTCCCTGTGTGACCCCGCTCCACCACTGTCCTGTTATTGTTGTTTCCCTGTGTGACCCGCTTCCACCCCACTGACCCCGCTCCACCCCACTGTGGACCCCGCTCCCACCCCACTGTCTGTTATTGTTGTTCCCTGTGTGACCCCCCCCGCTAAAGTCCCCACTGTCCTGTTATTGTTGTTCCCTGTGTGACCCCGCTCCACCCCACTGTCCTGTTATTGTTGTTCCCTGTGTGATCCCGCTCCACCCCACTGTGACCCCGCTCCAACCCCACTGTCCTGTTATTGTTGTTCCCTGTCTGACCCCGCTCCACCCCACTGTCTGTATTGTTATTGTTGTTCCCTGTGTGACCCCGCTCCACCCCACTGTCCTGTTATTGTTGTCCCTGTTTGACCCCGCTCCACCCCCCACTGTCCTGTTATTGTTGTTCCCTGTCTGACCCCGCTCCACCCCACTGTCCTGTTATTGTTGTTCCCTGTGTGACCCCGCTCCACCCCACTGTCCTGTTATTGTTGTTCCCTGTCTGACCCCGCTCCACCCCACTGTCCTGTTATTGTTGTTCCCTGTGTGATCCCGCTCCACCCCACTGTCCTGTTATTGTGTTCCCCGTGTGACCCCGCTCCAACCCCACTGTCCTGTTATTGTTGTTCCCTGTGTGACCCCCGCTCCACCCCACTGTCCTGTTATTGTTGTTTCCTGTCTGACCCCGCTCCACCCCACTGTGACCCGCTCCACCCCCACTGTCCTGTTATTGTTGTTCCCTGCTGTCTGAGCCCGCTCCACCCCACCCGTCGCTCCACCCACTGTCCTCTTATTGTTGTTCCCTGTCTGACCCCGCTCCACCCCACTGTGACCCCGCTCCACCCCACTGTCCTGTTATTGTTGTTCCCTGTCTGACCCCGCTCCACCCCCACTGTCCTGTTATTGTTGTTCCCTGTGTGATCCCGCTCCACCCCACTGTCCTGTATTGTTGTTCCCTGTCTGACCCGCTCCACCCCACTGTCCTGTTATTGTTGTTCCCTGTCTGACCCGCTCCACCCCACTGTCCTGTTATTGTTGTCCCTGTGTGACCCCGCTCCACCCCACTGTCCTGTTATTGTTGTTCCCTGTCTGACCCCGATCCACCCCACTGTCCTGTTATTGTTGTTCCCTGTGTGACCCCGCTCCACCCCACTTCCTGTTATTGTTGTTCCCTGGTCTGGACCCCGCTCCACCCCACTGTGACCCCGCTCCACCCCACTGTCCTGTTATTGTTGTTCCCTGTGTGACCCCGCTCCACCCCACTGTCCTGTTATTGTTGTTCCCTGTGTGACCCCGCTCCACCCCACTGTCCTGTTATTGTTGTCCCTGTGTGACCCCGCTCCACCCCACTGTCCTGTTATTGTTGTTTTCCCTGTCTGACCCGCTCCACCCCACTGTCCTGTTATTGTTGTTCCCTGTCTGATCCCGCGCCACTCACACCCCACTGTCCTGTTATTGTTGTTCCCTGTGTGACCCCGCTCCAACCCCACTGTCCTGTTATGTTGTTCCCTGTGTGGACCCCGCCCACCCCACTGTCCTGTTATTGTTGTTCCCTGTGTGACCCCGCTCCACCCCACTGTCCTGTTATTGTTGTTCCCTGTCTGACCCCGCTCCACCCCACTGTCCTGTTGTTGTTGTTCCTGTGTGAACCCCGCTCACCCACTGTCCTGTTATTGTTGTTCCCTGTGTGATTGTTTTTCCCGCTCCACCCCACTGTCCTGTTATTGTTGTTCCCTGTGTGATCCCGCTCCACCCACTGTGACCCCGCTCCACCCCACTGTCCTGTTTATTGTTGTTCCCTGTCTGACCCCGTCCTGTTATTGTTGTTCCACCCCACTGTGACCCCGCTCCACCCCACTGTGTATTGTTGTTCCCTGTCCCGCTCCACCCCCCACTGTCCTGTTGTTGTTGTTCCCTGTCTGACCCCGCTCACCCCACTGTCCTGTTATTGTTGTTCCCTGTCTGACCCCGCTCCACCCCACTGTGACCCCGCTCCACCCCACTGTCCTGTTATTGTTGTTCCCTGTGTGACCCCGCTCCACCCCACTGTCCTGTTATGTTGTTCCCTGTCTGACCCCGCTCCACCCCACTGTCCTGTTATTGTTGTTCCTGTGTGACCCCGCTCCACCCCACTGTCCTGTATTGTTGTTCCCTGTGTGACCCCGCTCCACCCCACTGTCCTGTTATTGTTGTTCCCTGTCTGACCCCGCTCCACCCCACTGTGACCCCGCTCCACCCCACTGTCCTGTTATTGTTGTTCCCTGTCTGACCCCGCTCCACCCCACTGTCCTGTTATTGTTGTTCCCTGTCTGACCCCGCTCCACCCACTGTGACCCCCGCTCCACCCCACTGACCCCGCTCCACCCCACTGTCCTGTTATTGTTGTTCCCTGTCTGACCCCGCTCCACCCCACTGTCCTGTTATTGTTGTTCCCTGTCTGACCCCGCTCCACCCCCACTGTCCTGTTATTGTTGTTCCCTGTCTGACCCCGCTCCACCCCACTGTCCTGTTATTGTTGTTCCCTGTGTTGTGACCCGCGCTCCACCCCACTGTGACCCGCTCCACCCCACTGTGACCCCGCTCCAACCCCACTGTCCTGTTATGTTGTTCCCTGTCTGACCCCGCTCGACCCCACTGTCCTGTTATTGTTGTTCCCTGGTGACCCCGCTCCACCCCACTGTCCTGTTATTGTTGTTCCCTGTGTGACCCCGCTCACCCCCCACTGTCCTGTTGTTGTTGTTCCCTGTGTGACCCCACTCCACCCACTGTGACTCCGATCCACCCCACTGTCCTGTTATTGTTGTTCCCTGTCTGACCCCGCTCCACCCCACTGTCCTGTTATTGTTGTTCCCTGTGTGACCCCGCTCCACCCCACTGTCCTGTTATTGTTGTTCCCTGTGTGACCCCGCTCCACCCCACTGTCCTGTTATTGTTGTTCCCTGTCTGACCCCGCTCCACCCCACTGTCCTGTTATTGTTGTTCCCTGTGTGACCCCGCTCCACCCCACTGTCCTGTTATTGTTGTTCCCTGTGTGATCCCGCTCCACCCCACTGTGACCCCGCTCCACCCCACTGTGACCCCGCTCCACCCACTGTCCTGTTATTGTTGTTCCCTGTCTGACCCGCTCCACCCCACTGTCCTGTTATTGTTAACCTGTTCCCTGTGTGACCCCGCTCCAACCCACTGTGACCCCGCTCCACCCACTGTCTGTTATTGTTGTTCCTGTGTGGACCCCGCTCCACCCACTGTCCTGTTATTGTTGTTCCCTGTCTGATCCCGCTCCACCCCACTGTCCTGTTATTGTTGTTCCCTGTCTGACCCCGCTCCACCCCACTGTGACCCCGCTCCACCCCACTGTCCTGTTATTGTTGTTCCCTGTGTGACCCCGCTCCACCCCACTGTCCTGTTATTTGTTGTTCCCTGTCTGACCCCGCTCCACCCCACTGTCCTGTTATTGTTGTTCCCTGTGTGACCCCGCTCCACCCCGCTCCATTGTGTTCCACACTGTGACCCCGCTCCACCCCACTGTCCTGTTATTGTTGTTCCCTGTCTTACCACCGCTCCACCCCACTGTCCTGTTATTGTTGTTCCCTGTGTGATCCACCCGCTCCACCCCACTGTGACCCCGCTCCACCCCACTGTCCTGTTATGTTGTTCCCTGTCTGACCCCCGCTCCACCCCACTGTGACCCCGCTCCACCCCACTGTCCTGTTATTGGTTCCCTGGTGTTCCCTGTCTGACCCCGCTCCACCCCACTGTGACCCCGCTCCACACCCCACTGTCCTGTTATTGTTGTTCCTGTGTGACCCCGCTCCACCCCACTGTCTGTTATTGTTGTTCCCTGTCTGACCCCGCTCCACCCCACTGTCCTGTTATTGTTGTTCCCTGTCTGACCCGCTCCAACCCACTGTCCTGTTATTGTTGTTCCCTGTCTGACCCCGTTCCACCCCACTGTCCTGTTATTGTTGTTCCCTGTCTGACCCCGCTCCACCCCACTGTCCTGTTATTGTTGTTCCCTGTGTGACCCCGCTCCACCCCACTGTGACCCCGCTCACCCCACTGTCCTGTTATTGTTGTTCCCTGGTCTGACCCCGCTCACCCACTGTCCTGTTGTATTGTGGTTCCCTGTCTGACCCGCTCCACCCCACTGTGATCCCGCTCCACCCCACTGTCCTGTTATTGTTGTTCCCTGTGTGACCCCGCTCCACCCCACTGTCCTGTTATTGTTGTTCCCTGTCTGACCCCGCTCCACCCCACTGTCCTGTTATTGTTGTTCCTGTGTGACCCCGCTCCACCCACTGTCCTGTTATTGTTGTTCCCTGTCTGACCCCGCTCCACCCCACTGTCCTGTTATTGTTGTTCCCTGTCTGACCCCGCTCCACCCCACTGTCCTGTTATTGTTGTTCCCTGTCTGACCCCGCTCCACCCCACTGTCCTGTTATTGTTGTTCCCTGTCTGACCCCCGCTCCACCCCACTGTCCTGTTATTGTTGTTCCCCTGTGTAACCCCGCTCCACCCCACTGTCCTGTTATTGTTGTTCCCTGTCTGACCCCGCTCCACCCCACTGTCCTGTTATTGTTGTTCCCCTGTCTGACCCCGCTCCACCCCACTGTGACCCCGCTCCACCCCACTGTCCTGTTATTGTTGTTCCCTGTCTGACCCCGCTCCACCCCACTGTCCTGTTATTGTTGTTCCCTGTGTGACCCCGCTCCACCCCACTGTGACCCCGCTCCACCCCACTGTCCTGTTATTGTTGTTCCCTGTGTGACCCCGCTCCACCCCACTGTCCTGTTATTGTTGTTCCCTGTGTGACCCCGCTCCGCCCCACTGTCCTGTTATTGTTGTTCCCTGTCTGACCCCGCTCCACCCCACTGTCCTGTTATTGTTGTTCCCTGTGTAACCCCGCTCCACCCCCACTGTCTGTTATTGTTGTTCCTGTGTGACCCCGCTCCACCCCACTGTCCTGTTATTGTTGTTCCCTGTGTGACCCCGCTCTCCACCCCACTGTCCTGTATTGTTGTTCCCTGTGTGACCCGCTCCACCCACTGTCCTGTTATTGTTGTTCCCTGTTGTGACCCCGCTCCACCCCACTGTCCTGTTATTGTTGTTCCCTGTGTGACCCGTTTCCACCCCACTGTGACCCCGCTCCAACCCACCTGTCCTGTTATTGTTGTTCCCTGTGTGACCCCGCTCCACCCCACTGTCCTGTTATTGTTGTTCCCTGTCTGACCCCGCTCCACCCCACTGTCCTGTTATTGTTGTTCCCTGTGTGACCCCCCTCCACCCCACTGTCCTGTTATTGTTGTTCCCTGTCTGACCCCGCTCCACCCCACTGTCCTGTTATTGTTGTTCCCTGTGTGACCACCGTTCCACCCACTGTGACCCCCTGCCTCCACCCCACTGTCCTGTTATTGTTGTTCCCTGTGTGACCCGCTCCACCCCACTGTCCTGTTATTGTTGTTCCTGTGTGACCCGCTCCACCCCACTGTCTGTTATTGTTATTGTTCCCTGTGTGACCCGCTCCACCCCACTGTCCTGTTATGTTGTTCCCTGTCTGACCCCGCTCCACCCCACTGTCCTGTTATTGTTGTTCCCTGTGTGACCCCGCTCCACCCCACTGTCCTGTTATTGTTGTTCCCTGTGTGACTTCCGCTCCACCCCACTGTCCATGTTTATTGTTGTTCCCTGTGTGACCCCGTTCCACCCCACTGTCCTGTTATTGTTGTTCCCTGTGTGACCCCGTTCCACCCCACTGTCCTGTTATTGTTGTTCCCCTGTGTGACCCCGCTCCACCCACTGTGACCCCGCTCCACCCCACTGTCCTGTTATTGTTGTTCCCTGTGTGACCCGCTCCACCCCACTGTCCTGTTATTGTTGTTCCCTGTGTGACCCCGCTCCACCCCCCACTGTCCTGTTATTGTTGTTCCCTGTGTGACCCCGCTCCACCCCACTGTCCTGTTATTGTTGTTGTTACCTGTGTGAAATTTGATTTGGTTTGATGACCGAGTCGGCATTACCACGGTAACCTCCCGCCCTTAAAGGGGCATGTGACATTTTTGTTCATCTGTGATATTTTGTTATAAAAAGTAATTAAACAATATTAACCACATGACTTCTACTAGTAATACATTATTGTTTCAGAAACATTACAAAGCATGTTTTTAGTGTTTTGTTGGTGTAATATTTGTGAAAAGCAATATTGTGCAGGTAGTAAACCTGAGTGACACAGTGGATGGTGGACCCAAACATTATTTTAGGCCCTGCCCCTCCAACTACAAAACAGCTGCAGTCAACCCCATCTTTTAAAAAAGCCTGGCCTGGACTCCACCATCCACCCCATTTCCCAACCTCCCTTCCTTATTAAGACTCTGGAGCTAACCCTAACCCTAACCCTGGCCTGGACTCCACCATCCGCCCCATTTCCCAACCTCCCCTTCCCTATCAAGACTCTGGAGCTAACCCTAACCCTAACCCTGGCCTGGACACCACCATCCGCCCCCATTCCCAACCTCCCCTTCCCTATCAAGACTCTGGAGCTTACCCTAACCCTAACCCTAACCCTGGCCTGGACTCCATCATCACGCCCATTTCCAACCTCCCCTTCCTTATGAAGACTCTGGAGCTAACCCTCAACCCTAACCCTGGCCTGGACACCACCATCCGCCCATTTCCAACCTCCCCTTCCTTATGAAGACTCTGGAGCTAACCCTAACCCTAACCCTGGCTGGTACTCCACCATCCGCCCCATTTTCCAACCTCCCCTTCCTTATGAAGACTCTGGAGCTAACCCTAACCCTAACCCTGGCCTGGACTCCACCATCCGCCCCATTTCAAAACTCCCCTTCCCTATTAAGACTCTGGAGCTTAGGGTTGCCTCCCAATTCCAAACCCACCCGCTAATCAACAACCTGTTGGAGCCCCTCCAGTCTGGTTTCCGCCCCATCCACAGTACTGAAACCGCCCTCCTCAAAGTGATCAATGACCTCCTGACCTCTGCTGATGCTGGTACCCTCAACATCCTGATTCTCCTGGACCTGAGTGCTGCTTTTGACACAGTGAGCCATCAGATCCTCCTCACAGGCTAGGAGGGTCTGGGTGTTGAGGGCACCGCACTCTCCTGGCTCCAATCATACCTCACAAACCGGACCACTATATCTCACTCAATGGGCCACACCTCAGACTCCGCTGCAGGGTACCAGGGTGTCCCCCAGGCTCAGACTCAGCTGCAGTTCTACAGGGTGTCCCCAGGGCTCAGACTCAGCATACAGTTCTACAGGGTGTCCCCCAGGGCTCTGACTCAGCTGCAGTTCTACAGGGTGTCCCCCAGGGCTCAGACTCAGCTGCAGTTCTACAGGGTGTCCCCCAGGGCTCAGACTCAGCTACAGTTCTACAGGGTGTCCCCAGGGCTCAGACTCCAGCTGCAGTTCTACAGGGTGTCCCCCAGGGCTCAGACTCAGCTACAGTTCTTACAGGGGTCCCCCAGGGCTCTGACTCAGCTGCAGTTCTACAGGGTGTCCCCCCAGGACTCAGACTCAGCTGCAGTTCTACAGGGTGTCCCCAGGGCTCAGACTCAGCTAAGGTCTACCAGGGGTGTCCCCAGGGCTCTGACTCAGCTGCAGTTCTACAGGTGTCCCCCCAGGGCTCAGACTCAGCTGCAGTTCCTACAGGATGTCCCCCAGGGCTCAGACTCAGCTGCAGTTCTACAGGGTGTCCCCCCAGGGCTCTGACTCAGCTGCAGTTCTACAGGGTGTCCCCAGGGCTCAGGACTCAGCTGCAGCTTCTACAGGGTGTCCCCCAGGGCTCAGGACTCAGCTGCCAGTTCTACAGGGTGTCCCCCAGGGCTCTACTCAGCTGCAGGTCCCAGGGTGTTCCCCAGGATCAGAACTCAGACTCAGCTGCAGTTCTACAGGGTGTCCCCAGGGCTCAGACCAGCTGCAGTTCTACAGGGTGTCCCCCAGGGGCTCCTGACTCAGCTGACAGTTCTACAGGGTGTCCCCAGGGCTCAGACTCAGCTGCAGGTCTACAGGGTGTCCCCCAGGACTCAGACTCAGCTGCAGGTCTACAGGGTGTCCCCCAGGGACCAGACTCAGACTCAGCTGCAGGTCTACAGGGTGTCCCCCAGGGACTCAGACTCAGCTGCAGGTCTACAGGGTGTCCCCAGGACTCAGACTCAGCACTCAGCTGCAGGTCTACAGGGTGTCCCCCAGGACCTCAGACTCAGCTGCAGTTTCTACAGTTGTGACCCCCCAGGACCTCAGACTCAGCTACAGGTCTACAGGGTGTCCCCCAGGGCCTCAGACTCAGCTGCAGTTCTACAGGGTGTCCCCCCAGGACTCAGACTCCAGCCACGGTCTACAGGTTGTCCCCCAGGGCTCAGACTCAGCTGTCAGTTCTACAGGAGTCCCCAGGGCTCAGACTCAGCTGCAGTTCTACAGCGGGTGTCCCCCAGGGCTCTGACTCAGCTGCAGTTTCTACAGGTGTCCCCCAGGGCTCAGACTCAGACTCAGCTGCAGGTCTACAGGGTGTCCCCCAGGGCTCAGAATCAGCTGCAGTTCTACATGGGGTGTCCCCAGGGCTCAGACTCAGCCTGCAGTTCTACAGGGTGTCCCCCAGGGCTCAAACTCCCTACAGGTCTACAGGGTGTCCCCAGGGCTCTGACTCAGCTACAGTTCTACAGGTGTCCCCCAGGGCTCAGACTCAGCCTACAGTTTCTACAGGTGTCCCCCAGGGCTTCAGACTCAGCTGCAGGTCTACAGGGTGTCCCCCAGGACTCAGACTCAGCTGCAGGTCTACAGGGTGTCCCAGGACTCGACTCAGACTCAGCTGCAGTTTACAGGGTGTCCCCAAGGGCTCTGACTCAGCTGCAGTTCTACAGGGTGTCCCCAGGGCTCAGACTCAGATCAGCTGGAGGTCTACAGGGTGTCCCCCAGGACTGACTCAGACTCAGCTACAGTTCATACAGGGTGTCCCCCTGGGCTCAGACTCAGCTGCAGGTCTACAGGGTGTCCCCCAGGACTCAGACTCAGCTGCAGGTCTACAGGGTGTCCCCCAGGACTCAGACTCAGACTCAGCTGAGGTCTACAGGGTGTCCCCCAGGACTCAGACTCTGCAGGTATTACAGGGTGTCCCCCAGGACTCAGACTCAGACTCAGCTGCAAGTTTCTACAGGGTGTCCCCAGGGACTCAGACTCAGCTGCAGTTCTACAGGGTGTCCCCCAGGACTCAGACTCAGCTACAGGTCTACAGGGTTGCCCCCAGGGCTCAGACTCTGCAGTCTACAGGGTGTCCCCAAGGGACTCCGACTCAGCTACAGGTCTACAGGGTGTCCCCAGGGCTCGACTCAGCTGCAGTTCTACAGGGTGTCACCCAGGGCTCAGACTCAGCTGCAGTTCTACAGGGTGTCCCCCAGGACCTCAGACTCAGTGCAGGTCTACAGGGTGCCCCCCCAGGGCTCAGACTCAGCTGCAGTTCTACAGGGTGTCCCCCAGAAGGCTCAGACTCAGCTGCAGTTCTACAGGGTGTCCCCCAGGGCTCAAACTCAGCTACAGGTCTACAGGGTGTCCCCAGGGCTCAGACTCAGCTACAGGTCTACAGGGTGTCCCCCAGGGCTCAAACTCAGCTACAGTTCTACAGGGTGTCCCCCAGGGCTCAGACTCAGCTGTAGGTCTACAGGGTGTCCCCCAGGACTCAGACTCAGACTCAGCTGCAGGTCTACAGGGTGTCCCCCAGGACTCAGACTCAGACTCAGCTGCAGTTCTACAGGGTGGTTCCCCCAGGGCTCTGACTCAGCTGCAGTTCTACAGGGTGTCCCCCAGGGCTCAGACTCAGACTCAGCTGGCAGGTCTACAGGGTGTCCCCCAGGACTCTGACTCAGCTCGCTACAGTTCTACAGGGTGTCCCCAGGGCTCTGACTCAGATTACAGTTCTACAGGGTGTCCCCCAGGGCTCAGACTCAGCTGCAGTTCTACAGGGTGTCCCCCAGGGCTCAGACTCAGCTACAGTTCTACAGGGTGTCCCCCAGGGCTCTGACTCAGCTGCAGTTCTACAGGGGTGTCCCCAGGACTCAGACTCAGCTGCAGTTCTACAGGGGTGTCCCCCAGGGCTCAGACTCAGCATACAGTCTACAGGGTGTCCCCAGGGCTCTGACTCAGCTGCAGTTCTACAGGGTGTCCCCCCAGGGCTCAGACTCAGCTGCAGTTCTACAGGATGTCCCCCAGGGCTCAGACTCAGCTGCAGTTTCTACAGGGTGTCCCCAGGGCTCTGACTCAGCTGCAGTTCTACAGGGTGTCCCCCAGGGCTCAGACTCAGCTGCAGTTCTACAGGGTGTCCCCCAGGGCTCAGACTCAGCTGCAGTTCTACAGGGTGTCCCCCAGGGCTCTGACTCAGCTGCAGGTCTACAGGGTGTCCCCCAGGACTCAGACTCAGACTCAGCTGCAGTTCTACAGGGTGTCCCCCAGGGCTCAGACTCAGCTACAGTTCTACAGGGTGTCCCCCAGGGCTCTGACTCAGCTGCAGTTCTACAGGGTGTCCCCCAGGGCTCAGACTCAGCTGCAGTCTACAGGGTGTCCCCAGGACTCAGACTCAGCTGCAGTCTACAGGGTGTCCCCCAGGACTCAGGACTCAGACTCAGCTTGCAGGTCTACAGGGTGTCCACCCAGGACTCAGACTCAGCTGCAGGTCTACAGGGTGTCCCCAGGACTCAGACTCAGACTCAGCTGCAGGTCTACAGGGTGTCCCCCAGGACTCAGACTCAGCTGCAGTTCTACAGGGTGTCCCCCAGGACTCAGACTCAGCTACAGGTCTACAGGGTGTCCCCCAGGGCTCAGACTCAGCTGCAGTTCTACAGGGTGTCCCCCAGGACTCAGACTCAGCTACAGGTCTACAGGGTGTCCCCCAGGGCTCAGACTCAGCTGCAGTTCTACAGGGTGTCCCCCAGGGCTCAGACTCAGCTGCAGTTCTACAGGGTGTCCCCCAGGGCTCTGACTCAGCTGCAGTTCTACAGGGGTGTCCCCCAGGGCTCAGACTCAGCTGCAGTTCTACAGGGTGTCCCCAGGCTCAGACTCAGCTGCAGTTCAGGGGTGTCCCCCAGGGCTCAGACTCAGCTACAGGTCTACAGGGTGTCCCCCAGGGCTCAGACTCAGCTACAGTTCTACAGGGTGTCCCCCAGGGCTCAGACTCAGCTGCAGTTCTACAGGTGTCCCCCAGGGCTCAGACTCAGCTGCAGTTCTACAGGGTGTCCCCCAGGACTCAGACTCAGCTGCTGCAGGTCTACAGGGTGTCCCCAGGACTCAGACTCAGACTCAGCTGCAGTTCTACAGGGTGTCCCCAGGGCTCTGACTCAGCTGCAGTTCTACAGGGTGTCCCCCAGGGCTCAGACTCAGACTCAGCTGCAGGTTCTACAGGGTGTCCCCCAGGGCTCTGACTCAGCTGCAGTTCTACAGGGTGTCCCCCAGGGCTCTGACTCAGCTGCAGTTCTACAGGGTGTCCCCCAGGGCTCAGACTCAGCTGCAGGTCTACAGGGTGTCCCCCAGGGCTCTGGGCTCAGTCTACAGGGTGTCCCTCAGGCTGACTCCGCTGCAGTTCTACAGGGTGTCCCCCAGGGGACTCAAGCTCAGGTCTACAGGTGTCCCCAGGACTCAGACTCAGCTGCAGTTCTACAGGGTGTCCCCCAGGGCTCTGACTCAGCTGCAGTTCTACAGGGTGTCCCCCAGGGCTCACTCAGCTGCAGTTCTACAGGGTGTCCCCAGGGCTCAGACTCAGCTGCAGTCTACAGGGTGTCCCCCAGGGCTCAGACTCAGCTGCAGTTCTACAGGGTGTCCCCCAGAACTCAGACTCAGCTACAGTTCTACAGGGTGTCCCCCAGGACTCAGACTCAGCTGCAGTTCTACAGGGTGTCCCCCAGGGCTCAGACTCAGCTGCAGTTCTACAGGGTGTCCCCAGGGCTCAGACTCAGCTGCAGTTCTACAGGGTGTCCCCAGGGCTCAGACTCAGCTGCAGTTCACAGGGTGTCCCCCAGGGCTCTGACTCAGCTACAGTTCTACAGGGTGTCCCCCAGGGCTCAGACTCAGCTACAGGTCTACAGGTGTCCCCCAGGGCTCAGACTCAGCTGCAGTTCTACAGGGTGTCCCCCAGGGCTCAGACTCAGCTACAGGTCTACAGGTGTCCCCAGGACTCAGACTCAGCTACAGTTCTACAGGGTTCCCCAGGACTCTGACTCAGCTGCAGTTCCCAGGGTGTCCCCCAGGGCTCAGACTCAGCTGCAGGTCTACAGGGTGTCCCCCAGGGCTCAGACTCAGCTGCAGTTCTACAGGGTGTCCCCAGGGCTCAGACTCAGCTACAGTTCTACAGGGTGTCCCCCAGGGCTCAGCTGCTGCAGTTCTACAGGGTGTCCCCCAGGGCTCTGACTCAGCTACAGTTCTACAGGGTGTCCCCCCAGGGCTCTGACTCAGACTCAGCTGCAGTTCTACAGGGTGTCCCCCAGGGCTCAGACTCAGCTGCAGTTCTACAGGGTGTCCCCAGGGCTCAGACTCAGCTGCAGTTCTACAGGGTGTCCCCCAGGCTCAGACTCAGACTCAGCTGCAGTTCTACAGGGTGTCCCCCAGGGCTCAGACTCAGCTGCATTTCTACAGGGTGTCCCCCAGGACTCAGACTCAGCTACAGGTCTACAGGGTGTCCCCCAGGACTCAGACTCAGCTGCAGTTCTACAGGGTGTTCCCCCAGGGCTCTGACTCAGCTGCAGTTCTACAGGGTGTCCCCCAGGCTCTGACCAGCTGCAGGTCTACAGGGTGTCCCCCAGGACTCAGCTACAGTTCTACAGGGTGTCCCCCAGGGCTCAGACTCAGCTACAGTTCTACAGGGTCCCCCAGGGCTCAGGACTCAGCTGCAGTTCTACAGGGTGTCCCCCCCAGGGCTCAGACTCAAGCTCAGTTCTACAGGTGTCTACAGGGGCTCCCTCAGCTGCAGTTCTCAGGGTGTCCCCCAGGGCTCTGACTCAGCTACAGTTCTACAGGGTGTCCCCCAGGGCTCTGACTCAGACTCAGCTGCAGTTCTACAGGGTGTCCCCCCAGGGCTCAGACTCAGCTGCAGGTCTACAGGGTGTCCCCCAGGGCTCAGACTCAGCTGCAGTTCTACAGGGTGTCCCCCCAGGGCTCAGTCCCCCAGGGCTCAGACTCAGCTGCAGTTCTACAGGGTGTCCCCCAGGGCTCAGACTCAGCTGCAGTTCTACAGGGTGTCCCCCAGGGGACTCAGACTCAGCTGCAGTTCTACAGGGTGTCCCCCAGGGCTCAGACTCAGCTGCAGTTCTACAGGGTGTCCCCAGGGCTCTGACTCAGCTGCAGTTCTACAGGGTGTCCCCCAGGACTCAGACTCAGCTGCAGTTCTACAGGGTGTCCCCCAGGACTCAGCTCAGTTCTACAGGGTGTCCCCCAGGGCTCTGACTCAGCTACAGGTCTACAGGGTGTCCCCCAGGGCTCAGACTCAGACTCAGCTGCAGTTCTACAGGGTCTCCCCCAGGGCTCAGACTCAGACTCAGCTGCAGTTCTACAGGGTGTCCCCCAGGACTCAGACTCAGCTGCAGTTCTACAGGGTGTCCCCCAGGGCTCTGACTCAGCTGCAGTTCTACTCCCCCAGGGCTCTGACTCAGCTACAGTTCTACAGGGTGTCCCCCAGGACTCAGCTACAGTTCTACAGGGTGTCCCCCAGGGCTCTGACTCAGCTACAGGTCTACAGGGTGTCCCCCAGGACTCAGACTCAGCTGCAGTTCTACAGGGTGTCCCCCAGGACTCAGACTCAGCTGCAGTTCTACAGGGTGTCCCCCAGGGCTCAGACTCAGCTGCAGTTCTACAGGGTGTCCCCCAGGACTCTGACTCAGACTCAGCTGCAGTTCTACAGGGTGTCCCCCAGGGCTCTGACTCAGCTACAGTTCTACAGGGTGTCCCCCAGGACTCAGACTCAGACTCAGCTGCAGTTCTACAGGGTGTCCCCCAGGGCTCAGACTCAGCTACAGTTCTACAGGGTGTCCCCCAGGGCTCAGACTCAGCTACAGTTCTACAGGGTGTCCCCAGGGCTCAGGGCTCTGACTCAGCTGCCAGGTCTACAGGGTGTTCCCCCAGGACTCAGACTCAGCTGCAGTTCTACAGGGTGTCCCCCAGGGCTCTGACTCAGCTGCAGTTCTACAGGGTGTCCCCCAGGGCTCAGACTCAGACTCAGCTGCAGTTCTACAGGGTGTCCCCCAGGACTCAGACTCAGCTACAGGTCTACAGGGTGTCCCCCAGGGCTCTGACTCAGCTGCAGGTCTACAGGGTGTCCCCCAGGGCTCAGACTCAGCTACAGTTCTACAGGTGTCCCCCAGGGCTCTGACTCAGACTCAGCTGCAGTTCTACAGGGTGTCCCCCAGGGGCTCAGACTCAGCTGCAGGTCTACAGGGTGTCCCCCAGGTCAGACTCAGCTACAGTTCTACAGGGTGTCCCCCAGGGCTCAGACTCAGCTACAGTTCTACAGGGTGTCCCCCAGGGCTCAGACTCAGCTGCAGTTCTACAGGGTGTCCCCCAGGACTCAGACTCAGCTGCAGGTCTAAAGGGTGTTCCCCAGGACTCAGACTCAGCTGCAGTTCTACAGGGTGTCCCCCAGGGCTCTGACTCAGCTACAGTTCTACAGGGTGTCCCCCAGGGCTCAGACTCAGACTACAGTTCTACAGGGTGTCCCCCAGGGCTCAGACTCAGCTGCAGTTCTACAGGGTGTCCCCCCAGGACTCAGACTCAGCTGCAGTTCTACAGGGTGTCCCCCAGGGCTCTGACTCAGCTGCAGGTCTACAGGGGTGTCCCCCAGGGCTCAGACTCAGCTGCAGTTCTACAGGGTGTCCCCCCAGGGCTCAGACTCAGCTACAGTTCTACAGGGTGTCCCCCAGGACTCTGACTCAGACTCAGCTGCAGTTCTACAGGGTGTCCCCCCAGGGCTCAGACTCAGCTACAGTTCTACAGGGTGTCCCCCAGGGCTCTGACTCAGACTCAGCTGCAGTTCTACAGGGTGTCCCCCAGGACTCAGACTCAGCTGCAGTTCTACAGGGTGTCCCCCAGGGCTCAGACTCAGCTACAGTTCTACAGGGTGTCCCCCAGGACTCTGACTCAGACTCAGCTGCAGTTCTACAGGGTGTCCCCCCAGGGCTCAGACTCAGCCAGTTCTACAGGGTGTCCCCCAGGACTCAGACTCAGCTGCAGTTTCTACAGGGTGTCCCAGGGCTCAGACTCAGACTCAGCTGCAGGTCTACAGGGTGTCCCCCAGGACTCTGACTCAGCTGCAGTTCTACAGGGTGTCCCCCAGGGCTCTGACTCAGCTGCAGTTCTACAGGGTGTCCCCCAGGTCTACAGGGTGTCCCCCAGGGCTCTGTGCTGGGTCCCTTACTCTTCATCATCTACGTCACTCCTCTTGTTTCAGATCCTCCGTCACTCAAACCCTTCACTTCACTGCAGCCGATGACACCCAGATCTACCTCAGCACCAAACCCAGATCTACCTCAGCACCAAACCCAGATCTACCTCAGCACCAAACCCAGATCTACCTCAGCACCAAACCCAGATCTACCTCAGCACCAAACCCAGATCTACCTCAGCACCAAACCCAGATCTACCTCAGCACCAAACCCAGATCTCCCTCAGCACCAAACCCAGATCTACCTCAGCACCAAACCCAGATCTACCTCAGCACCAAACCCAGCCTACCTCAGCACCAACCAGATCTACCTCAGCACCAAACCCAGATCTACCTCAGCACCAAACCCAGATCTACCTCAGCACCAAACCCAGATCTACCTCAGCACCAAACCCAGATCTACCTCAGCACCAAACCCAGATCTACCTCCGCACCAAACCCAGATCTACCTCAGCACCAAACCCAGATCTACCTCCGCACCAAACCCAGATCTACCTCAGCTCCAAATCCCTCCTCAACCCACCTCTGACCCCCACTGAATCCTGCCTCTACAATAAAACATGGATGAAACAAAACTTTCTCAACCTCAACAGTGATAAAACAACAGAAGTCCTCCTCATAGGCACCAAGTCCACCCTCACCAACCCTGGCAACCTCACCAAACCTGGCAACCTCACCAAACCTGGCAACCTCACCAAACCTCACCAACCTCAAACCACCCTCCAAACCACCCTCACCTCACCAACCTCACAACCCTGGCAACCTCACCAAACCTGGCAACCTCACCAAACCTGGCAACCTCACCAAACCTGGCAACCTCACCAAACCACCCTCACCAACCACCCTCACCAAACCTGGCAACCTCACCAAACCTGGCAACCTCACCAAACTGGCAACACCAAACCTGGCAACCTCACCATGACACCACTGTCTCTCCCTCCATGCAACGCAACCTTAGTGTCTCCTTTGACCACCGCATAAGACAGACAGTCAAGTCCTCATTCTTCCACCTCCACAACACTGTCAAAGTCAGACCCTCCCTCTCCAGTTCTGCTGCTGAAACCCTCAGACATGCATTCATCTCCTCCAGAAGGAACCTGCCAGTAAGCATTTCGTTGGACGATGTACACCATGCGTATCCCGTACATACGGCTAATACAACTTGAAACTTGACCAGGATACTCAACAGCGTTGGAGACCAACCCTAACCCCTTAACTCTGACCAGGATACTCAACAGCGTTGGAGACCAACCCTAACCCCTTAACTCTGAACAGGATACTCAACAGCGTTGGAGACCAACCCTAACCCCTTAACTCTGACAGGATACTCACAGCGTTGGAGACCAACCCTAACCCCTTAACTCTGAACAGGATACTCACAGCGTTGGAGACCAACCCTAACCCCTTAACTCTGAACAGGATACTCACAGCGTTGGTGAAGGAGATCCCTGCATCACCAATCAGCTTCCTGGTCTTGTTCAGTGGGGTCTGAAGAAACACAATACAGGGGTTAGAATGACGTCCCATTCTGAACCTCAGCTCACAGACAAACCTGTTCAGGGAACTTATTTCACACTGCTCTGTCATCCTCATAGACATCTGCCTGTTCTAAACTCTAGAATAGTAAAAAGTGAGAAAATGTAGCTGAATTACATCAAACAGGATCATAAGATTCTCCTGGCCAGACTTCTAGTAGACCTACTCAACACTCTGGACTAGTTCCGGTGAGGAGAGAGACTGGCTGCCAAATACCTGGACTGTGAGAGCAGGCCCCTGCTACAGAATAGGGTGAGAACAGAACTAACTGAAAACAATGGATGTTTGACTTGGGATTTAGGCTGGTTTAGAGAGGAGGAACTAATCCCGTGTTTATGAAGGGCCTGGTCATCTGCTGTAGCGCTGGAACCGTATGTATCAAGAGTCTCAGAGTAGGATTGCCTGATCAAGGATCAGGTCCCCCCCTCTCCATGTAATCTTATTAATTATGGAGAAAAAAAAACTAAACAGATCCTATATCAGCAGCACTCCTCCTCTGACACATACAGTCATGATGTGATGAGATCAGGGACATGATTAGGCTAGGCAGGCCTGAGGGCGTAGATAACCGAGCAGGTCATGATCAACACACCCTCAACATAGCTGGCCTATATGGGATGGCTAGGCTATCTGGCTAACGTTAGCTAAATGTAAACATAGCTGGCCTATATGGGATGGCTAGGCTATCTGGCTAACGTTAGCTAAATGTAAACATAGCTGGCCTATATGGGATGGCTAGGCTGGCTAACGTTAGCTAAATGTAAACATAGCTGGCCTATATGGGATGGCTAGGCTATCTGGCTAACGTTAGCTAAATGTAAACATAGCTGGCCTATATGGGATGGCTAGGCTATCTGGCTAACGTTAGCTAAATGTAAACACTGCGCGCATCAGCCCACAGCAGTCTAACTTAACGTTAGTTCTTCCAATATACCACCAATAGATTCAACTAATGTTGTAAACTCATTTACCATGCCCCCAATAGCGACGTCCAGGTCATCGGTGAGGATCAAAACAATGTTGGGTCTGTGATACCACTTGGCAACAACACAACATCGGTTATTCAATAGCAAAGTGACGCAGATTACGAGTAAATTAAATAACGTTGGCAGACTTAACCGGACCGAGGCCATTTTCACTGTGAAATTAAAAACAGTCCAGACTGCGTCTTCTCGCTGCGATTCCTAAATTGGTAAAAACGTGAACCGTAGTTAGGAAAATGTTCCTGTAAAGGGATTAGAATGACACCCCTGTAAAGCAGGCGAGAATAAGTCAGGACACGGATTTTTACACTCCTTCAGAATAAGAGTCAAATCAAATCAGGTTTTATTTATACAGCACATTTCAGACATGGAATGCAACGTAATAGAGTACCACAGTATGAGTCATATTACCCATAAACCCTAGTGGTCAAACAAGGAAATGGTTCTAATCATTTTTTTTCCCATAGGGGATTTTAGAAACCCTTAAAATAAGGGCTGTTTTGATAACCGTGTAAATATCTCTAGGACAAGGTGCCTTGCGGAGGTTGCGGTTAATTGCGGAAGACACATTTTAGTTGAACGCATTCAGTTGTTCAACTGATTAGGTATCCCCTTTCCCCTCTAATTAGCTACATCCTCATATTGATGGTTAGAAAAGGCCTTTTACACATTTAAATCAACAATTCCAACAGCATGCTTGGCAAAAACTGCTGTGGTTTCAAACAACAATTAATTATGTAGCCTAATATAGCCCAGGCTTCAATCATATCCGTGTAAATTAGAGTTGAATTTTTTCCCGGTATTTTACAAATGTTCCATCCTGAGAATAAATAACTTTTCTCGCTGGGTAACCCGGTATTTCCCGCCAAAGCAGAAGTGTCATTCAAAAGCATTATAAAGCATATAAATATGTCTGGATTTGATTAGAGCTTTGATCAGTATGAAAATTAAAACCTGATGCTACCTGAGCCTGATGAGCCATATATTAAATACATTTTATTATTTAGCCCTACATTAATGACACTTAATGAGCCCAAACCCAAGCCACAAAAAGCCCAAATTATTGTGCTGTTATCCAATACATATATGGGCAACTGCACATTAGGCATGACAGAAAAACATAAAAGCCCATAGATGTAGCTAGCAATATAAAGCCCATAGATGTAGCTCGCTATATAAAGCCCATAGATGTAGCTAACTATATAAAGCCCATAGATGTAGCTAACTATATAAAGCCCATAGATGTAGCTAGCTATATAAAGCCCATAGATGTAGCTCGCTATATAAAGCCCATAGATGTAGCTCGCTATATAAAGCCCGTAGATGTAGCTCGCTATATAAAGCCCATAGATGTAGCTAGCTATATAAAGCTCATATATGTAGCTCGCTATATAAAGCCCATATATGTAGCTAGCTACATAAAGCCCGTAGATGTAGCTCGCTATATAAAGCCCATAGATGTAGCTAACTATATAAAGCCCATAGATGTAGCTAGCTATATAAAGCTCATATATGTAGCTCGCTATATAAAGCCCATAGATGTAGCTAACTACATAAAGCCCATAGATGTAGCTCGCTATATAAAGCCCATAGATGTAGCTAACTATATAAAGCCCATAGATGTAGCTAGCTATATAAAGCCCATAGATGTAGCTAGCTATATAAAGCCCATAGATGTAGCTAGCTATATAAAGCCCATAGATGTAGCTCGCTATATAAAACCCATAGATGTGGCTAGCTATATAAAGCTCATATATGTAGCTCGCTATATAAAGCCCATAGATGTAGCTAACTATATAAAGCCCATAGATGTAGCTAGCTATATAAAGCCCATAGATGTAGCTAGCTATATAAAGCCCATAGATGTAGCTAGCTATATAAAGCCCATAGATGTAGCTCGCTATATAAAGCCCATAGATGTAGCTAGCTATATAAAGCCCATAGATGTAGCTAGCTATATAAAGCCCATAGATGTAGCTAGCTATATAAAGCCCATAGATGTAGCTAGCTATATAAAGCCCATAGATGTAGCTAGCTATATAAAAGCCCATAGATGTAGCTAGCTATATAAAGCCCATAGATGTAGCTAGCTATATAAAGCCCATAGATGTAGCTAGCTATATAAAGCCCATAGATGTAGCTAGCTATATAAAGCCCATAGATGTAGCTAGCAATATAAAGCCCATAGATGTAGCTAGCTACAGTGGGGGAAAAAAGTATTTAGTCAGCCACCAATTGTGCAATTTCTCCCACTTAAAAAGATGAGAGGCCTGTAATTTTCATCATAGGTACACGTCAACTATGACAGACAAATAAATGGGATTTAAATGTGTTTTCTAAAGTGTATTATTATTATTATTATTATTATTATTATTATTAATATTATTATTATATTATTCATATTGTTATTACTATTTTTATTAATAGCAGCAATATAAATAATGTTTTGTTATTTGTATTACTGTTGTTTCCATAATAACTATCTAGTAATCATTACTTTTAATACTGTTAAAGACGTCCTCCAGCGATTTCTGAACTTTTAATGTTGAAAAGCTAAATCACAAGTATAAATACAGTAAACTACACACACTAAAGAAAATAAGAAAAAAAAAACGTTTTGAGACGTTTTTTGTTTTTTTGACACAATTGCAAACTTCAAGGAGTAGGGCATTCAATAAATTGGTCTGATGGGAATCCATGATGTCATCGGCCTCCTCCCTTGCCTGACGACCAATAGAGGAGCAATAGAGAACAAAACCCGCCCACTTGTGCTTGACATGACTTACCTGGACCCCTTTTGAGATGTGCCTTTTAAGTAAACCAGGGGCCTGTTGCACAAAACTAGGATAAGGGATTAAGCCAGGATATCTTGGTGATCCTGGCTCAATTGATCCGTAATCCGTTGCACTAAAGATGGATAGGGGGCAGGAGGATATGTTATGGTATAAATTACCATGGAGATTTATTCTGTGGAGCTAGCCTGCTCCAGAACCAGGCTAAATTCCAGGATCTATTTAATCTCATCCCTACTGTCAGTCAGCAGTCACCACAAATGGAAACCAATAGTTATTTCACTGCTCACTATACATTGTTATCACATATAACTAGACCCACTGTCATTATTTAAACGTTTGTGATCATTAATTTCAATGATTTTGGATAAAAAATGATTTTTAGATGATGTTGCTATCATTAGATAATTTACAGTTTCCCATAGACTATAAGGCTATATATAAAATGATAGAATATTAGGGCCACAGAGGGGGAAAAAAACACAAGTCATAATATTGTAACCAGTTGTTTTAAAGGAGGACAGTTGTGTAAAATGACAGATGTGGGGCATTTCGTGAAATTGTACTTCAGTATGGTTTCATAAAACAAAAGACATGCGATGTGCCAGAATATTTAAGTATCACATTGTCATAAGTATCAAAACTGTAAAAACAATATGTAGCTTTTCTGCAGAAAGAACCAGCCTCATAAATGTATGACTTTATCCTTTTTCTTCAGTGTGGCCCTAGTACTCTGTCATATAAACAAAATACACATTCCATATGAATATAAAAACACAATGTGTAACATTATGTTCCTTTATTGAATAAGGACAAAACAAAGCAGGTAAACCATCAGCTCCTTTCGAAACTGAAGTCACAGTGACTCTACAAGATGGAAAGCACAGAATCCAAGCATATTATACAAAATGATACATACACATTCAAAGGTCTGTATATAACACACCCTGCATGTCTGCACACTAAAATAAATGCAGGGACAAATCCATACACATCAACTGAAACAGACAAATGAATGGATGCAGTAGCTCCCTGCAGCCTTGTATTACACACAGTATACCGCACAAAACATCATAAGAGGCCAAATTCGTAAAAAAACGAACCCAAAAAAACACCCAATTCCTCTGCCACCGCAGGACATATTTAACCAAAATTGAAAGCACACATACTAAACTAAAATAATTCAACACATATTGGTTCCCTCAGCAGCCGACCACTGTCGTCATCAGGGAAGATTGCCGGATTGTCCCAGTCCATGGCTGGTGGCACTCTGGGGGCCCTCTCCTTCCTCAGGCAGGCCACATTGTGGAGGACAGCACAAGCCACAGTAATATCACATGCCCTAACAGGGCTGACCTTAATTTGTGAAGGCAGTGAAAGCGTGCCTTCAGGAGGCCAAAGGTCATTTCAACTCTGGCCCTGGTCCTGGCATGGGCATGGTTGTAGGCCTGCTGTGCTTCCTGGGGGTCTGTGAAGGTGTCAGGAGAAAAGGCTGGCAGCCATACCCCCTGTCTCCCAGCAACACACCAGAGAATTCACCTGTCAACACAAAATCTCATCATTACTACCTCATAAACACAGTGATATTCTTGACACAGCCATGATGGTTATAAATAGGGGTTGTGTGGCTTACCTTGTGATAGCACTGATAGATTTCAGAGGCCCGAAAGATTCTGGAGTCATGGACTGAGCCAGGCCATTTTGCCACAACATTGCTGATCACACAGTCAGCATTGCAGACCATCTGAAATCATAAGATGAGGAATATTACACCAATCAATGCACATCACTGGCAATGCAGAGTGTTCGTCAATGGACAATATCAAAAAGTTATGTTCACCTGAACATTAATGCTGTGAAAGGATTTCCTATTCACAAAATCGGCCTCATGGGCACCTGAGGGGGCTTTTATCCTTATGTGTGTGCAGTCCACTGCACCAATGACATTGGGGAAACCTGTCACACAAAAGTAATGAGTATCCTACTATGTGTTAACAGTTGTCCTGTAATTTGTAGATCCTCTTACCTGCAATCCTATAGAACTCCCTCTTTGATGTCACAGAGTCTTCTGTGGCCAGGGAAGGAGATGAAGACATCTGCTAATGCTTTGATAGCCAGACACACACTCCTTATTGTGCGGCAAATTATGGCCTTGTTCAGCTGTTCTGCATCCCCCACTGAGTACAGGAAGGCTCCACTAGCAAAAAAGCGCAAGGCCACACAAACCATTTGCGCCACACTCAGTGCATGGCTCCGTGCAGTGCGGTGCTTAATCCTGGACCCAGTAGTCTGCATAGATACCTGATGCCATCTGCAGAAAACCTGTATCTTTCATATAGATGGTCATCAGGGAAGGCCAGTGGGTCCAACCGGTCCCTGAAGACCCTTTCTCGCCTGAAGGCTCTTCCTCAGCACAAGTGCTTCTTCATCCACCACATCTCGCACGAATGGGCATGCCATTGTCAGAGCAGAAAGGAACACACAATTTGGGCCTTCATATAGGCTAGTGGCCACACCTGGTGCTGGGGGGGTGGGCAAAAGAGGGCGATGCCTTATAACGATGACATTGGTTGTACTGATTGCTGGGAAAATAAAAAAACCTTAGAAAGATGCCACCGTCCTGTGTGCTCACAATAAGAGCTCATATGTCATGGCTCACTTGACTTTACGAGAATATACCTAATTTTATTTTGAGCTGTGTCATCTTCTTGGAGCTGGGGGGGAGGAAAGAAAAATAATGATTAATACATTTGTGTTACAGTTAGCATACAGTGTACATTGAAGGCATATCTCACCTCTCCCTCTCAAGTTTTTTTATTTCAAGGTCCAGTTTTCCTAATTGTCCTCTTTTTATTTCAGACTCCAGTGCAAGATTTTTCCATCTTTTCTTCTTGTACTGAATGTCTATGTCTGCCAGTTCTATTGGCGCCGGAGGTGGTTGCCATAACAACTTTCTGATAGCTTGTGAGCTTCTGTGAACACAATACAATTAGCGCAGCTGGAATTTGGCAGGATGTGGTGTCCTTTTATTAATACGCACTATGTTGCCAGGCTGGTTTTCCCACTGTATAGCATCTGGGTCCTGTAAAAAAATTAGATTTTTTGATTTTGATGAGGACTCCTCCCATTGTAGAGTAAATAGTACTTTCACAGTCTTAACATGATACCTCATGCCTTCTGGAATCCAGAGAGAGATGGTCTCCTCCTCATCATCGTCTCCATCATGTGCTGTTGCTGCTGCACTGGGGCCTTCACCCTATCACATTTAATCGGATTCATATTGAAGCTAGTAGACAAGACATGCCAGGCCTACAGTATGCCTTTGATGGAGTACTCACTGGATCAGCATCGTCTGGTGCTTGTGCTGGTGGCTCTAACAGGAACACAGTGCTGCCAGACACTGCAAGGCAATAGGTAAACCAAAGTCAGACAGTCCAAATTGATTCAATATGAATGTGGTTGTATCCCATGTAGAGATGGAAGGACATACCTTGAATGAAGCGGGTGGCATCTTGGGAGGAAACCTATGCTCGTCTCTTCCCCCCCAGGGATCCCCTCTAAGACGGGCCTGCCTTTATTTAGCTCCAGGCCATGTCCTCTGCTGGGGTAAGGTCAGCCTTTGGTGACCCACCACCCGTGCCTTGTCTGTGGGTATTCTTTTTCACTGCTAAAACAGTACAGACAATGTGTGAGCAGGCACCTTCTGGGTACAATATATGCTTGTGCTTTGTTAAATATTAGTCAGGGACCATACCATTCTGCAGAATGTTCTTGTATTTGATTTTGACCTGCTGCCATGTCCGTTTTGGCCCGTTCATGTTTAATCTACACACACACACACACACACACACACACACACCACACATTTAATGGAGTCACACTGCAAAAAATTACTTGGTATTTTTGTCTTGTTTTCAGTAAAAATATCAAAAAATTTATCATAGCTTTATACAGTGTGATGGAGTTACTTTTACACAATTTCACTCATATCTGCAGTGCATTTCAATTAAAAATTTTAACCGTTTCATAATTACAGTACAACTGCATTTTTGGAGATGTGAATTAAAATATTTGATTGTAATTGTGATGTTTTCAGCGGAGCGGTGAGTGTGTAATTGTGCACTACTTACGCATTCAGGCGGTCTGCAATACTTTGCCACGCTTTTTTCTCTTTGCTTTATCACTGTGCGGTGTTGCCTTTCTTCTTAATTATATCTTTTACCTCCTCGTATGCCTCCATGAGGATTTGTGCTTCCGACGGGGAAAAGTACGCGGCTCTAGTTGCCATGGTAAATCAGTTAATCTGTGATCTGTGGCGGGGTCTATTTGAGTGAGCCGTGAGCGCGCACCTATCCAGGATTGGTTTCACCTGGCTTAATGAATCCGTGTCTGCTCATCCTGGCTTGGTCTTTGTGCAACCAATTAAGCCTGGACGCACATGTTTTGGCTTCATTGAGCTCAGCTGAGTCATTTATCCCGGATGTCTTAATTCTACTTTTGTGCAACAGGCCCCAGGTGTTAAATGAGGTAAAAGGAGACTGAAGTGTCAACGCTATTGTCAATATTGTAAATGATATAAATTTATGTGTGCTATTAAGGCTATTATCTATTTTCCTTTTTTGATATTGTTTAACTACATTCTAAGTCTGCTAACATTTCCTAATAAAATGTAACACATTTCGACTATTTGTATAATTTTTTACGATCGTCATTGTGTGACTTTTATTTTGAAGGAGAATAGTGCTGCTTGACAACGGAAGCTCGGATCAGATGATCTACCATGTGCGCTGTGCACCCGAACTACTTGGGGTAGGACGTCAGAATGTGGAAAACGTTGATTGAACATGTCAATGCGATCGGCAGGTTTTCTTATCATGGTCTTTCATTTATAAGCCTAATTTTTCTCCACACAGCTGTTAGTCCCGTGTAGCTCAGTTGGTAGAGCGTGGCGCTTGCAACGCCAGGGTGGTGGGTTCGTTTCCCACGGGGGGCCAGTATGAAAATGTGTGCACTCACTAACTGTAAGTGGCTCTGGATAAGAGCGTCTGCTAAATGACTGAAAATGTAGAAATATTATATATGGAATAACTAGACAAATTGTATAAAAAATACTTTGTTTTTAGATATTGGTTTCCGAAATAATATCCTATTGGTGAGGCAACTTGTAAATGCAGAGGGTCTTTTACTTAATTAGAAGGAATTCTTATCCCTTTACACCTAAACATTTTGCGATTGTTCTAGACGCCATTCCCTCAGGTGTTGCTTTATTATTCAGGAAGGTGTCAAGACCCTCAGAACATACCTCCGATGAACCCTGTCGACTCATCAGTAGGAAAGATTAGTTTTTATTTTGACCATTCAACAACAATAGAGCAATACGAGCCTTGTTTCAGCAGGCTGTTGTATCTATACCTTACGTCATGCCTTATTATAATGGTTTTATTTATAATATCTGTTGGGGAAAAAGTTTGGATGTTGCTACACACAAACCTACTTATTAACACAATTAAGGAAGTTTCTTTTTAAATTATTCATAAATATTATCCTGCCAACCGCTCTATGAAGAAGTTTAAGAAAAACATACATTCAAATTGTACCTTTTGTAATGACCACCCAGAAACGGTGTTGCATCTTTTATGGCATTGTATTCATGTAAGGAATCTGTGGCAAGACATCAGTAGATTTATAATTGAACACATTTATGAAGATTTTCCACTATTATGGAGAGATGTACTGCTTGGATTCTTTACCTACTATAGAAATAAGTTGAAACAATTTTATATCATTAATTTAATTATTATTTTGGCCAAATTTCATATTCACAAATGTAAATGTACAAACAAAACACCACATTTTCTTACCTTACAAAAATAAATTGAACTATATTTTAAGACAATTAAATACTCTACCAACAAAAAATCTGTTAGAATTATAAATGTGTGTATGACCCTTAAGGTCCCTGTGTAATGTGATATTGTCCCCCCTAGCCCACTGGGTCCTTTGTCCCTGTGTAATGTGATATTGTCCTTCCTAGCCCACTGGTCCTTTGTCCCGTGTAATGTGATATTGTCCCCACTAGCCCACTGGTCCTTTGTCCCTGTGTAATGTGATATTGTCCCCCTAGCCCACTGGTCCTTTGTCCCTGTGTAATGTGATATTGTCCCCCCTAGCCCACTGGTCCTTTGTCCCTGTGTGTAATGTGATATTGTCCCCCCTAGCCCACTGTCCTTTGTCCCTGTGTAATGTGATATTGTCCTCCCTAGCCCACTGGTCCTTTGTCCCTGTGTAATGTGATATTGTTCCCCCTAGCCCACTGGTCCTTTGTCCCTGTGTAATGTGATATTGTCCCCCCTAGCCCACTGGTCCTTTGTCCCTGTGTAATGTGATATTGTCCCCCCTAGCCCACTGGTCCTTTGTCCCTGTGTAATGTGATATTGTTCCCCCTAGCCCACTGGTCCTTTGTCCCTGTGTAATGTGATATTGTCCCCCCTAGCCCACTGGTCCTTTTGTCCTTGTGTAATGTGATATTGTCCCCCTAGCCCACTGGTCCTTTGTCCCTGTGTAATGTGATATTGTCCCCCTAGCCCACTGGTCCTTTGTCCCTGTGTAATGTGATATTGTCCCCCCTAGCCCACTGGTCCTTTGTCCCTGTGTAATGTGATATTGTTCCCCCTAGCCCACTGGTCCTTTGTCCCTGTGTAATGTGATATTGTCCCCCCTAGCCCACTGGTCCTTTGTCCCTGTGTAATGTGATATTGTCCTACCCCCTAGCCCACTGGTCCTTTGTCCCTGTGTAATGTGATATTGTCCCCCCTAGCCCACTGGTCCTTTGTCCCTGTGTAATGTGATATTGTCCCCCCTAGCCCACTGGTCCTTTGTCCCTGTGTAATGTGATATTGTCCCCCCTAGCCCACTGGTCCTTTGTCCCTGTGTAATGTGATATTGTCCCCCCTAGCCCACTGGTCCTTTGTCCCTGTGTAATGTGATATTGTCCCCCCTAGCCCACTGGTCCTTTGTCCCTGTGTAATGTGATATTGTTCCCCCTAGCCCACTGGTCCTTTACATATTCTTTATATATACTTGTGTTCCCCCCATGTCCTTTTTGTATTGAAAAATAAACATGTCAATGCTAAAATAATTGTTTTATTGGAACTTGTTGATAGGTCTATTGTGTAGGCTACATTGAGGTAGGCCTATAAAATGTACCTTATTTGGACTGGATCGTTCAATATTTTAGTGTCACAAACCACGTTTCCATCTACAGTTTTTATGCGAGTAAAGTCATATCATATATTTTTTTAAATCATGACAACTGTGATGGAAACAGGAAGTTTCGGTACAATTGTATAAATGCTGACGGATAATTTGTTCGTTCAACATGGTGGAATCTTTTTGTGTTGGTAAAATTAATTATGCGAGAAATGGCGGTGGAAACGCCTTTATGTTCAAATAATATTGACATAATATCCATCATACTGTATCATTTACATTTACATTAACGTCATTTAGCAGACGCTCTTATCCAGAGCGACTTACAAATTAGTGCATTCACCTTATAGCCAGTGGGATAACCACTTTAACAAATGTTTTTTTTTCTTTCTTTCTTTGGTGTTGGGTAAGGGGGGGCAGAAGGGGGGGGGGGGGGGGGGGGGGGCTATATAGGGGGGGGGGGGGTACCGGTACTTCATATGTGCGGGGGAATTACCTATCCTATCCCAGGTATCAAAGTAAACTTGGAGTCATGCGATGATATGATGTCTCCCACTACATCATCTCCCACTATGACTCGGGAAACCATGCAGTTTATTAGGCTACAGGTGAAATTAATTATATGATGAACTTCTCAGGGTGGTGAAGGTGCGTGGTGATGAGTTTGACGATACTTTCCAATAAATATCCAGGATCTTATTCTGGTGACGTGATGATCAATGCTTGACTGCCGTTTGACAAATAAAACTCTCGCTCTGATCCATAATAATCTCGTCATGTAGACTAGCCTACCCACACTGGTGGGGAAAAGCGCTTATCATCCGGATTTATGAATATTCACATGAAAATCTATCGCCAATGGGATGAAAACCTAGCTATAGTAATGAAACTATACCGTTTAAACAGTTGACTATATCACAGGGATACAAAACAGGGAGAAAGCAGATTGATAAAGGTATTTTCTTAATGCCATGTTTTTACTTGATTCTAACATGAGGAATTAGGCCTAAAGAATCCTCTAAATCCTCATCAATAAACGTTTATTCGCTGTAAATTGTAAACTCTCCCCCTACACCGCTCTGCTGAGATGACAGGGCACTGTTTGGCTCCTCTCTGAATGGTCAGGTGTGTCTTGATCTGGAGGAGCGCGGCAGCACTGGAAACATTTGGCGGTGTGGCAAGATAAGTTTGATCAGTCCTATAACTCCTACCCTCACCCTAACCATTTTAAAATGTCAAATTGAATAGGGGGACGTCCCAAGGATCCCGGATAGCATGGACAGAAGACGTTTCCAGTGGGCTGGACTAGACTATTCACTCCGGAGGGGCGGCAGATTTGCGCTACGAACTTTCAGGAAGGAAACTAGTAGCTCGGGAGCACAGCCCTACCTCCCGAGGAGAGGAATGGAATGCACCCGGAACTCACTTCCTCTTCAAGACGTGTATTGAATTAAGAAAGCAGTTGCACCTGTTCGCATGAAACGTTCATGTTTGGAGAGATGGCAACTTGAGAAGCACAAGAACAACGGTAGCGAACGGGACAGCGTGTTGAAATGTCGTCCCAGGTTGGGAACGTGGCGGAACTTTTAGAAATAGACATCTGTGACGGCGACATCTGTTCGGAGGGGGAAAGCGGAGTGTTCATCAACTCCGATACAGGTGCGTCACTCTCAGACGGCTTCTCGGCGTTTCAGCAGTGGACTAGACCTGGTTGTCGTTCCACTTCAGGCCACAACAACACAGGCTCTGTCTCAGAGAGACCGAGAGACTGCTCCAGCGACACATCATCGTCATCCCCGAGTCTGCATCCCCAGAACGGCCTGGGGTCTGGAACCGGTGATCGTGTGACCCTTGGCGACCTGGGGGCGGCGGGATGTCCGAGCCCCCCCCGCTCCTCCATAGTGGACTGTCTGTTGGTGGAGCTTTATGATACCTACAGCAGCCCGGCTCAGTGTCGACAGCCCTGATAGCAGCACCGAGGCGTCCAGCTCTGAGCTGTTTCTGCCGCAGTAATACTGGATCCAGCTTCCTCCAGGAGCTACAGGTAGAAACACACCAGGAGAGACACCAGGTCAACTACCTGTCTCAGAAAGGTGAGTTTCTATACACACAGGTGGAGAGAGAGAGACATGGAGGTCAATAGAGACCTGTCTCAGAAAGGTGAGTTTTATACACGCAGACACAGAGAGAGAGAGACAGACAGGTCAACTACCTGTCTCAGAAAGGTGAGTTTTATACACACAGACACACAGAGAGGGGTCAACTACCTGCGTGTTAAATACACCATGACATTTTACTGGAGCGTTTTATCAATGACACTAACTAGGTTTCCATCCGATTGGCGACAGATTTTCATGGGAATTTTCTAGAATCCGCATAAAGAAAAAGTGAATTTTCCCATCAGTGTGTGTTTTCCACCAAACGGACTTGTTTTGGTCATGTACAGAATAAAAATCTAAAGTTCAATGTGTTTCCATCGCATTTTCAACTCTACCGATTTTAGTTTTGTGTGTTTTGCGTTAAATAGGCAATGTGCCTAGTCTGGTCTCTAGCTGATAAGAGCGATAATATCAGTATTTGTCAAACGGCAGTCGATCATCATGTCACTAGATCTTGACATTGATTGGAAAAGCAGCATCAAACTCATAGTGTGCACTTTCAACACCCTGTGTCATCATATTTATTTAATCTGCAGCCTAAGAAACTGCATGGTTTCCCCAGTCCTAGTCGGAGGACTGCACACCCATATCATCGTGTGACTCCCAAATTTGCTTCGATATGATGGTTATTATATTAGTATTTGCGCATAAAGGCGTATCCACCGCCATTTCTCACATAATAAATTTTACCGATACAAAAAGATCCCATCCATGTTGAATGAACAAATTATCTGTAAGCATTTATAAAATTGTCCTGGAACTTCCTGTTTCCATCACAGCTGTCATGATTTTATTTGTTTATATGGTATGACTTTACTGCATAAAAACTGTGGATGGAAATGTGGTTACTGGCCATAAAATCTACACTAAACCATAAGATAACATTAACTACTACTGGTAGTCTACTACAGGGCAATATAACACTAAACCATAAGATAACATTAACTACTACTGGTAGTCTACTACAGTACAGGGCAATATAACACTAAAACCATAAGATAACATTAAAACTACTACTGGTAGTCTACTACAGGGCAATATAACACTAAACCATAAGATAACATTAAACTACTACTGGTAGTCTACTACAGGGCAATATAACACTAAACCATAAAATAACATTAACTACTACTGGTAGTCTACTACAGGGCAATATAACACTAAAAACCATAAGATAACATTAAAACTACTACTGGTAGTCTACTACAGGGCAATATAACACTAAACCATAAGATAACATTAACTACTACTGGTAGTCTACTACAGGGCAATATAACACTACACCATAAGATACATTAACTAATACTGGTAGTCTACTACAGGGCAATATAACACTAAACCATAAGATAACATTAACTACTACTGGTAGTCTACTACAGGGCAATATAACACTAAACCATAAGATAACATTAAAACTACTACTGGTAGTCTACTACAGGGCAATATAACACTAAACCATAAGATAACATTAACTACTACTGGTAGTCTACTACAAGGCATATAACACTAAACCATAAGATAACATTAACTACTACTGGTAGTCTACTACAGGGCAATATAACACTAAACCATAAGATAACATTAAAACTACTACTGGTAGTCTACTACAGGGCAATATAACACTAAACCATAAGATAACATTAACTACTACTGGTAGTCTACTACAGGGCAATATAACACTAAACCATTAAGATAACATTAAACTACTACTGGTAGTCTAGTACAGGGCAATATAAACACTAAACCATAAGATAACATTAACTACTACTGGTAGTCTACTACAGGGCAATATAACACTAACCATAAGATAACATTAAAACTACTACTGGTAGTCTACTACAGGGCAATATAACACTAAACCATAAGATAACATTAACTACTACTTGGTAGTCTACTACAGGGCAATATAACACTAAACCATAAGATAACATTAAAACTACTACTGGTACTACTACAGGGCAATATAACACTAAACCATAAGATAAACATTTAAAACTACTACTGGTAGTCTACTACAGGGCAATATAACACTAAACCATAAGATAACAATTAACTACTACTGGTAGTCCTACTACAGGGCAATATAACACTAAACCATAAGATAACATTAACTACTACTGGTAGTCTACTACAGGGGCAATATAACACTAAACCATAAGATAACATTAAAACTACTACTGGTAGTCTACTACAGGGCAATATAACACTAAACCATAAGATAACATTAAAACTACTACTGGTAGTCTACTACAGGGCAATATAAACACTAAACCATAAGATAACATTAAAACTACTACTGGTAGTCTACTACAGGGCAATATAACACTAAACCATAAGATAACATTAAAACTACTACTGGTAGTCTACTACAGGGCAATATAACACGGAAACCATAAGATAACATTAACTACTACTGGTAGTCTACTACAGGGCAATATAACACTAAACCATAAGATAACATTACAACTACTACTGGTAGTCTACTAAGGGCAATATAACACTAAACCATAAGATAACATTAACTACTACTGGTAGTCTACTACAGGGCAATATAACACTTAACCATAAGATAACATTAAAACTACTACTGGTAGTCTACTACAGGGCAATATAACACTAAACCATAAGATAACATTAACTACTACTGGTAGTCTACTACAGGGCAATATAACACTAAACCATAAGATAACATTAAAACTACTACTGGTAGTCTACTACAGGGCAATATAACACTAAACCATAAGATAACATTAAAACTACTACTGGGTAGTCTACTACAGGGCAATATAACACTAAACCATAAGATAAACATTAAACTACTACTGGTAGTCTACTACAGGGCAATATAACACTAAAACCATAAGATAACATTAACTACTACTGGTAGTCTACTACAGGGCAATATAACACTAACATAAGATAACATTAACTACTACTGGTAGTCTACTACAGGGCAATATAACACTAAACCATAAGATAACATTAACTACTACTGGTAGTCTACTACAGGCAATATAACACTAAACCATAAGATAACATTAAAAACTACTACTGGTAGTCTACTACAGGGCAATATAACACTAAACCATAAGATAACATTAACTACTACTGGTAGTCTACTACAGGGCAATATAACACTAAACCATAAGATAACATTAACTACTACTGGTAGTCTACTACAGGGCAATATAACACTAAACCCATAAGATAACATTAACTACTACTGGTAGTCTACTACAGGGCAATATAACACTAAACCATAAGATAACATTAAAACTACTACTGGTAGTCTACTACAGGGCAATATAACACTAAACCATAAGATAACATTAAAACTACTACTGGTAGTCTACTACAGGGCAATATAACACTAAACCATAAGATAACATTAAAACTACTACTGGTAGTCTACTACAGGGCAATATAACACTAAACCATAAGGTAACATTAAAACTACTACTGGTAGTCTACTACAGGCAATATAACACCTAAACATAAGGTAACATTAAAACTACTACTGGTAGTCTACTACAGGGCAATATAACACTAACCATAAGATAACATTAACTACTACTGGTAGTCTACTACAGGGCAATATAACACTAAAACCATAAGATAACATTAACTACTACTGGTAGTCTACTACAGGGCAATATAACACTAAACCATAAGATAACATTAAAACTACTACTGGTAGTCTACTACAGGGCAATATAACACTAAACCATAAGATAACATTAAAAAACTACTACTGGTAGTCTACTACAGGGCAATATAACACTAAACCATAAGATAACATTAACTACTACTGGTAGTCTACTACAGGGCAATATAACACTAAACCATAAGATAACATTAACTACTACTGGTAGTCTACTACAGGGCAATATAACACTAAACCATAAGATAACATTAACTACTACTGGTAGTCTACTACAGGGCAATATAACACTAAACCATAAGATAACATTAAAACTACTACTGGTAGTCTACTACAGGGCAATATAACACTAAACCATAAGATAACATTAAAACTACTACTGGTAGTCTACTACAGGGCAATATAACACTAAACCATAAGATAACATTAAAACTACTACTGGTAGTCTACTACAGGGCAATATAACACTAAACCATAAGATAACATTAAAACTACTACTGGTAGTCTACTACAGGGCAATATAACACTAAACCATAAGATAACATTAACTACTACTGGTAGTCTACTACAGGGCAATATAACACTAAACCATAAGGTAACACATTAAAACTACTACTGGTAGTCTACTACAGGGCAATATAACACTAAACCATAAGATAACATTAACTACTACTGGTAGTCTACTACAGGGCAATATAACACTAAACCATAAGATAACTAAAAAACTACTGGTAGTCTACTACAGGGATAACACTAAACCATAAGATAACATTACAACTACTGGTAGTCTACTACAGGGCAATATAACACTAAACCATAAGATAACATTAACTACTACTGGTAGTCTACTACAGGGCAATATAACACTAAACCATAAGATAACATTAAAACTACTACTGGTAGTCTACTACAGGGCAATATAACACTAAACCATAAGGTAACATTAAAACTACTACTGGTAGTCTACTACAGGGCAATATAACACTAAACCATAAGATAACATTAACTACTACTGGTAGTCTACTACAGGGCAATATAACACTAAACCTAAGATAACATTAACTACTACTGGTAGTCTACTACAGGGCAATATAACACTAAACCATAAGATAACATTAACTACTACTGGTAGTCTACTACAGGGCAATATAACACTAAACCATAAGATAACATTAACTACTACTGGTAGTCTACTACAGGGCAAATATACACTAAACCATAAGATAACATTAACTACTACTGGTAGTCTACTACAGGGCAATATAACACTAAACCATAAGATAACATTAAAACTACTACTGGTAGTCTACTACAGGGCAATATAACACTAAACCATAAGATAACATTAACTACTACTGGTAGTCTACTACAGGGCAATATAACACTAAACCATAAGATAACATTAAAACTACTACTGGTAGTCTACTACAGGGCAATATAACACTAAACCATAAGATAACATAAAACTACTACTGGTAGTCTACTACAGGGCAATATAACACTAAACCATAAGATAACATTAAAACTACTACTGGTAGTCTACTACAGGGCAATATAACACTAAACCATAAGATAACATTAAAACTACTACTGGTAGTCTACTACAGGGCAATATAACACTAAACCATAAGATAACATTAAAACTACTACTGGTAGTCTACTACAGGGCAATATAAACATAAACCATAAGATAACATTAACTACTACTGGTAGTCTACTACAGGGCAATATAACACTAAACCATAAGATAACATTAACTACTACTGGTAGTCTACTACAGGGCAATATATAACACTAAACCATAAGATAACATTAACTACTACTGGTAGTCTACTACAGGGCAATATAACACTAAAACATAAGATAACATTAAAACTACTACTGGTAGTCTACTACAGGGCAATATAACACTAAACCATAAGATAACATTAAAACTACTACTGGTAGTCTACTACAGGGCAATATAACACTAAACCATAAGATAACATTAACTACTACTGGTAGTCTACTACAGGGCAATATAACACTAAACCATAAGATAACATTAACTACTACTGTAGTCTACTACAGGGCAATATAACACTAAACCATAAGATAAAAAAACTACTACTGGTAGTCTACTACAGGGCAATATAACACTAAACCATAAGATAACATTAACTACTACTGGTAGTCTACTACAGGGCAATATAACACTAAACCATAAGATAACATTAACTACTACTGGTAGTCTACTACAGGGCAATATAACACTAAACCATAAGATAAGATAACATTAAAACTACTACTGGTAGTCTACTACAGGGCAATATAACACTAAACCATAAGATAACATTAAACTACTACTGGTAGTCTACTACAGGGCAATATAAACCATAAGATAACATTAAAACTACTACTGGTAGTCTACTACAGGGCAATATAACACTAAACCATAAGATAACATTAAAACTACTACTGGTAGTCTACTACAGGGCAATATAACACTAAACCATAAGATAACATTAACTACTACTGGTAGTCTACTACAGGGCAATATAACACTAAACCATAAGATAACATTAAAACTACTACTGGTAGTCTACTACAGGGCAATATAAACTAAACCATAAGATAACATTAAACTACTGGTAGTCTATACAGGGCAATATAACACTAAACCATAAGATAACATTAACTACTACTGGTAGTCTACTACAGGGCAATATAACACTAAACCATAAGATAACATTAAACTACTACTGGTAGTCTACTACAGGGCAATATAACACTAAACCATAAGATAACATTAAACTACTACTGGTAGTCTACTACAGGGCAATATAACACTAAACCATAAGATAACATTAAAACTACTACTGGTAGTCTACTACAGGGCAATATAACACTAAACCATAAGATAACATTAACTACTACTGGTAGTCTACTACAGGGCAATATAACACTAAACCATAAGATAACATTAAAACTACTACTGTAGTCTACTACAGGGCAATATAACACTAAACCATAAGATAACATTAAAACTACTACTGGTAGTCTACTACAGGGCAATATAACACTAAACCATAAGATAACATTAAAACTACTACTGGTAGTCTACTACAGGGCAATATAACACTAAAACATAAGATAACATTAACTACTACTGGTAGTCTACTACAGGGCAATATAACACTAAACCATAAGATAACATTAACTACTACTGGTAGTCTACTACAGGGCAATATAACACTAAACCATAAGATAACATTAACTACTACTGGTAGTCTACTACAGGGCAATATAACACTAAACCATAAGATAACATTAAAACTACTACTGGTAGTCTACTACAGGGCAATATAACACTAAACCATAAGATAACATTAAAACTACTACTGGTAGTCTACTACAGGGCAATATAACACTAAACCATAAGATAACATTAAAACTACTACTGGTAGTCTACTACAGGGCAATATAACACTAAACCATAAGATAACATTAAAACTACTACTGGTAGTCTACTACAGGGCAATATAACACTAAACCATAAGATAACATTAAAACTACTACTGGTAGTCTACTACAGGGCAATATAACACTAAACCATAAGATAACATTAACTACTACTGGTAGTCTACTACAGGGCAATATAACACTAAACCATAAGATAACATTAACTACTACTGGTAGTCTACTACAGGGCAATATAACACTAAACCATAAGATAACATTAAAACTACTACTGGTAGTCTACTACAGGGCAATATAACACTAAACCATAAGATAACATTAAAACTACTACTGGTAGTCTACTACAGGGCAATATAACACTAACCATAAGATAACATTAACTACTACAGTCTACTACAGGGCATATAACACTTAAGATAACATTCAAACTACTACTGGTAGTCTACTACAGGGCAATATAACACTAAACCATAAGATAACATTAATAACTACTACTGGTAGTCTACTACAGGGCAATATAACACTAAACCATAAGATAACATTAAAACTACTACTGGTAGTCTACTACAGGGCAATATAACACTAAACCATAAGATAACATAAAACTACTACTGGTAGTCTACTACAGGGCAATATAACACTAAACCATAAGATAACATTAAAACTACTACTGGTAGTCTACTACAGGGCAATATAACACTAAACCATAAGATAACATTAAAAACTACTACTGGTAGTCTACTACAGGGCAATATAACACTAAACCATAAGATAACATAAACTACTACTGGTAGTCTACTACAGGGCAATATAACACTAAACCATAAGATAACATTAAAACTACTACTGGTAGTCTACTACAGGGCAATATAACACTAAACCATAAGATAACATTAACTACTACTGGTAGTCTACTACAGGGCAATATAACACTAAACCATAAGATAACATTAAAACTACTACTGGTAGTCTACTACAGGGCAATATAACACTAAACCATAAGATAACATTACAACTACTACTGGTAGTCTACTACAGGGCAATATAACACTAAACCATAAGATAACATTAACTACTACTGGTAGTCTACTACAGGGCAATATAACACTAAACCATAAGATAACATTAAAACTACTACTGGTAGTCTACTACAGGGCAATATAACACTAAACCATAAGGTAACATTAAAACTACTATTGGTAGTCTACTACAGGGCAATATAACACTAAACCATAAGATAAAACCTACTGGTAGTCTACTACAGGGCAATATAACACTAAACCATAAGATAACATTAACTACTACAGGGTCTACTACAGGGCAATATAACACTAAACCATAAGATAACATTAACTACTACTGGTAGTCTACTACAGGGCAATATAACACTAAAACCATAAGATAACATTAACTACTACTGGTAGTCTACTACAGGGCATATATAACACTAAACCATAAGATAACATTAACTACTACTGGTAGTCTACTACAGGGCAATATAACACTAAACCATAAGATAACATTAAAACTACTACTGGTAGTCTACTACAGGGCAATATAACACTAAACCATAAGATAACATTAAACTACTACTGGTAGTCTACTACAGGGCAATATAACACTAAACCATAAGATAACATTAAAACTACTACTGGTAGTCTACTACAGGGCAATATAACACACCATAAGAAACATTAAAAACTACTACTGGTAGTCTACTACAGGGCATATAACTAAACCATAAGATAACTACTAAAACTACTACTGGTAGTCTACTACAGGGCAATATAACACTAAACCATAAGATAACATTAAAACTACTACTGGTAGTCTACTACAGGGCAATATAACACTAAACCATAAGATAACATTAAAACTACTACTGGTAGTCTACTACAGGGCAAATATAACACTAAACCATAAGATAACATTAACTACTACTGGTAGTCTACTACAGGGCAATATAACACTAAAACATAAGATAACATTAAAACTACTACTGGTAGTCTACTACAGGGCAATATAACACTAAACCATAAGATAACTTAACTACTACTGGTAGTCTACTACAGGGCAATATAACACTAAACCATAAGATAACATTAACTACTACTGGTAGTCTACTACAGGGCAATATAACACTAAACCATAAGATAACATTAAAACTACTACTGGTAGTCTACTACAGGGCAATATAACACTAAACCATAAGATAACATTAAAACTACTACTGGTAGTCTACTACAGGGCAATATAACACTAAACCATAAGATAACATTAAAACTACTACTGGTAGTCTACTACAGGGCAATATAACACTAAACCATAAGATAACATTAACTACTACTGGTAGTCTACTACAGGGCAATATAACACTAAACCATAAGATAACATTAAAACTACTACTGGTAGTCTACTACAGGGCAATATAACACTAAACCATAAGATAACATTAACTACTACTACTGGTAGTCTACTACAGGGCAATATAACACTAAACCATAAGATAACATTAAAACTACTACTGGTAGTCTACTACAGGGCAATATAACACTAAACCATAAGATAACATAAAACTACTACTGGTAGTCTACTACAGGGCAATATAACACTAAACCATAAGATAACATTAAAACTACTACTGGTAGTCTACTACAGGGCAATATAACACTAAACCATAAGATAACATTAAAACTACTACTGGTAGTCTACTACAGGGCAATATAACACTAAACCATAAGATAACATTAAAACTACTACTGGTAGTCTACTACAGGGCAATATAACACTAAACCATAAGATAACATTAAAACTACTACTGGTAGTCTACTACAGGGCAATATAACACTAAACCATAAGATAACATTAAAACTACTACTGGTAGTCTACTACAGGGCAATATAACACTAAACCATAAGATAACATTAAAACTACTACTGGTAGTCTACTACAGGGCAATATAACACTAAACCATAAGATAACATTAACTACTACTGGTAGTCTACTACAGGGCAATATAACACTAAACCATAAGATAACATTAAAACTACTACTGGTAGTCTACTACAGGGCAATATAACACTAAACCATAAGATAACATTAAAACTACTACTGGTAGTCTACTACAGGGCAATATAACACTAAACCATAAGATAACATTAACTACTACTGGTAGTCTACTACAGGGCAATATAACACTAAACCATAAGATAACATTAAAACTACTACTGGTAGTCTACTACAGGGCAATATAACACTAAACCATAAGATAACATTAAAACTACTACTGGTAGTCTACTACAGGGCAATATAACACTAAACCATAAGGTAACATTAAAACTACTACTGGTAGTCTACTACAGGGCAATATAACACTAAACCATAAGATAACATTAAACTACTACTGGTAGTCTACTACAGGGCAATATAACACTAAACCATAAGGTAACATTAACTACTACTGGTAGTCTGTCATTTACTCCCACACACTTAATGTATTGTGAAATATGTTGTAAAATACATTTTCATGTTTTAAAATTTTTATAATAATGTATATTACTGCCTTATTTTTGCTGGAGCCCAGGTATTTATCCATAATAAATACAAATACAGCCTGATGGATATTATAATAATAATTATTATTATGAGGAGCTGATCTACAGTATCTATATCTATTGTGTCCCAGCACCAGAAGAGGTGAGGTGTATCATAGAGGAGGTACACTACAGGACAGGGCTCCAGGCAGCCAGGCTGATCTATATATCTATATATCTATATATCTATATTGTTTTCCAGCAGCCAGAAGAGTTGAGGTGTATCATAGAGGAGGTACTCTACAGGACAGGGCTCCAGTCAGCCAAGCTGATCTATATATCTATATATCTATATTGTGTTCCAGCACCAGAAGAGTTGAGGTGTATCATAGAGGAGGTACTCTACAGGACAGGGCTCCAGTCAGCCAAGCTGATCTATATATCTATATATCTATATATCTATATTGTTTTCCAGCACCAGAAGAGTTGAGGTGTATCATAGAGGAGGTACTCTACAGGACAGGGCTCCAGTCAGCCAAGCTGATCTATATATCTATATATCTATATATCTATATTGTTTTCCAGCACCAGAAGAGTTGAGGTGTATCATAGAGGAGGTACTCTACAGGACAGGGCTCCAGGCTGCCAAGCTGATCTATATATCTATATATCTATATTGTTTTCCAGCACCAGAAGAGTTGAGGTGTATCATAGAGGAGGTACTCTACAGGACAGGGCTCCAGTCAGCCAAGCTTCTGCGCCAGCTGAAGAGGAGAGACCGCTTCAATCACAAGCTGCAGAAGAAATATGACATCATCACCGCCTGTCTACAGGCCGTGTCCCAGAAGAGAAGTAAGGAGACGCCGTGGCACCTTGATCCCTATGTAGTGCATCCTATTCCCTATGTAGTGCATCCTATTCCCTATGTAGTGCATCCTATTCCCTATGTAGTGCATCCTATTCCCTATGTAGTGCATCCTATTCCCTATGTAGTGCATCCTATTCCCTATGTAGTGCATCCTATTCCCTACGTAGTGCATCCTATTCCCTATGTAGTGCATCCTATTCCCTATGTAGTGTAGTGCGTCCTATTCCCTATGTAGTGCATCCTATTCCCTATGTAGTGCATCCTATTCCCTATGTAGTGTAGTGCATCCTATTCCCTATGTAGTGTAGTGCATCCTATTCCCTATGTAGTGCGTCCTATTCCCTATGTAGTGCATCCTATTCCCTATGTAGTAGTCCTATTCCCTATGTAGTGCATCCTATTCCCTATGTAGTGTAGTGCATCCTATTCCCTATGTAGTGTAGTGCATCCTATTCCCTATGTAGTGCATCCTATTCCCTATGTAGTGCATCCTATTCCCTATGTAGTGCATCCTATTCCCTATGTAATGTAGTGCATCCTATTCCCTATGTAATGTAGTGCATCCTATTCCCTATGTAGTGTAGTGCATCCTATTCCCTATGTAGTGTAGTGCATCCTATTCCCTATGTAGTGTAGTGCATCCTATTCCCTATGTAGTGCATCCTATTCCCTATGTAGTGTAGTGCATCCTATTCCCTATGTAGTGTAGTGCATCCTATTCCCTATGTAGTGCATCCTATTCCCTATGTAGTGTAGTGCATCCTATTCCCTATGTAGTGCATCCTATTCCCTATGTAGTGCATCCTATTCCCTATGTAGTGCATCCTATTCCCTATGTAGTGCATCCTATTCCCTATGTAGTGCATCCTATTCCCTATGTAGTGCATCCTATTCCCTATGTAGTGTAGTGCGTCCTATTCCCTATGTAGTGTAGTGCATCCTATTCCCTATGTAGTGTAGTGCATCCTATTCCCTATGTAGTGTAGTGCATCCTATTCCCTATGTAGTAGTGCATCCTATTCCCTATGTAGTGCATCCTATTCCCTATGTAATGTAGTGCATCCTATTCCCTATGTAATGTAGTGCATCCTATTCCCTATGTAGTGTAGTGCATCCTATTCCCTATGTAGTGTAGTGCATCCTATTCCCTATGTAGTGTAGTGCATCCTATTCCCTATGTAGTGTAGTGCATCCTATTCCCTATGTAGTGTAGTGCATCCTATTCCCTATGTAGTGCATCCTATTCCCTATGTAGTGCAGTGCATCCTATTCCCTATGTAGTGCATCCTATTCCCTATGTATGTAGTGCATCCTATTCCCTATGTAGTGTAGTGCATCCTATTCCCTATGTAGTGTAGTGCATCCTATTCCCTATGTAGTGCATCCTATTCCCTATGTAGTGCATCCTATTCCCTATGTAGTGCATCCTATTCCCTATGTAGTGCATCCTATTCCCTATGTAGTGTAGTGCATCCTATTCCCTATGTAGTGTAGTGCATCCTATTCCCTATGTAGTGTAGTGCATCCTATTCCCTATGTAGTGTAGTGCATCCCTATGTTCCCTATGTATGTAGTGCATCCTATTCCCTATGTAGTGCATCCTATTCCCTATGTAGTGCATCCTATTCCCTATGTAGTGTAGCACATCCTATTCCCTAGGAAAGCAAAGGCATCCCATTCCAGATGTAGTGCATCCTATTCCCATGTAGACAGTACAGTGCATCCTAAATTCCCTGTAGCAGTAGTGTAGTGCATCCTATTCCCTATGTAGTGTAGTGCATCCTTCCTCCAGATGTAGTGCATCCTATTCCCTATGTAGTGTAGTGCATCCTATCACCACCGAGTGTAATCATCCAATAATCGAGAATGTAGTCATCCTAAGCTTATGTAGTGTACGGCATGGCTATGCTATTTAGTGTAGGCATACCATACCCTATGCCACCAGCTGCATGCTATTCCCTATGTAGTGTAGTGCATCCTATTCCCTATGTAGTGTAGTGCATCCCCCTATGCTAGTGCATCCTATTCCACATGTAGTCCAGACAGCCTATTCCCTATGTAGTGTAGCTGCATCCTATTCCCTATGTAGTGCATCCTATTCCCTATGACTAGTGCATCCTGGACCCTTGTAGTGTAGTGCATCCTATTCCCCTATGTAGTGTAGTGCATCCTATTCCCTATGTAGTGTAGTGCATCCTATTCCCTATGTAGTGTAGTGCATCCTATTCCCTATGTAGTGTAGTGCATCCTATTCCCTATGTAGTGTAGTGCATCCTATTGACACTATTGATCAAACAGTGTATATACAGTGCCTTCAGCCAAAACCCACACGCCTTGACTTTTTCCACATTTTGTTGTCACGGCCTGAATTTAAAATGGAATAGAGATCTGTTGTCACTGCCTGCCAATGTTCCCTCTAATAATTTTTGGGGGCACAGAGCAAATTTTAGGTGTTGTGAGCGGAAACTTTAACATTGAGACTTTTTTGCAACTTCCGGTGCACGTTTCCAGTGAACACTGAGGCTAAACCCTGACAGTTTTAGACAGTAGCCAACAGGCTGTATCCTGACAGTTTTAGACAGTAGCCAAGAGGCTGTATGTGCAGCAGTTTTTTAGACAGTAGGCAAACAGGCTGTATCCTGACAGTAGCCAACAGGCTGTATCCTGACAGTTTTAGACAGTAGCCAACAGGCTGTATCCTGACAGTTTTAGACAGTAGCCAAGACAGTATGTGGGCTCTTATTGCTGTACCCTGACAGTTTTAGACAGTAGCCAACAGGCTGTATCCTGACAGTTTTAGACAGTAGCCAACAGGCTGTATCCTGACAGTTTTAGACAGTAGCCAACAGGCTGTATCCTGACTGACAGTAGCCAACAGGCTGTACCCTGACAGTTTTAGACAGTAGCCAACAGGCTGTACCCTGACAGTTTTTAGACAGTAGCCAACAGGCTGTACCCTGACAGTTTTAGACACTAGACAGTAGCCAACAGGCTGTATCCTGACAGTTTTAGACAGTAGCCAACAGGCTGTATCCTGACAGTTTTAGACAGTAGCCAACAGGCTGTACCCTGACAGTTTTAGACAGTAGCCAACAGGCTGTATCCTGACAGTAGCCAACAGGCTGTATCTGACTGTAGCCCCTGACAGTTTTAGACAGTAGCCAACAGGCTGTACCCTGACAGTTTTAGACAGTAGCCAACAGGCTGTATCCTGACAGTTTTAGACAGTAGCCAACAGGCTGTATCCTGACAGTTTTAGACAGTAGCCAACAGGCTGTATCCTGACAGTTTTAGACAGTAGCCACAGGCTGTATCCTGACAGTTTTAGACAGTAGCCAACAGGCTGTATCCTGACAGTTTTAGACAGTAGCCAACAGGCTGTATCCTGACAGTTTTTAGTCATTAGCCAACAGGCTGTACCCTCCAACAGTTTTAGACAGTAGCCACAGGCTGTATCCTGACAGTTTTAGACAGTAGCCAACAGGCTGTATCCTGACAGTTTTAGACAGTAGCCAACAGGCTGTATCCTGACAGTTTTAGACAGTAGCCAACAGGCTGTATCCTGACAGTTTTAGACAGTAGCCAACAGGCTGTACCCTGACAGTTTTAGACAGTAGCCAACAGGCTGTACCCTGACAGTTTTAGACAGTAGCCAACAGGCTGTATCCTGACAGTTTTAGACAGTAGCCAACAGGCTGTATCCTGACAGTTTTAGACAGTAGCCAACAGGGCTGTATCCTGACCTGACAGTAGCCAACAGGCTGTATCTGACAGTTTTAGACAGTAGCCAACAGGCTGTATCCTGACAGTTTTAGACAGTAGCCAACAGGCTGTATCCTGACAGTTTTAGACAGTAGCCAGTAACAGGCTGTATCCTGACAGTTTTAGACAGTAGCCAACAGGCTGTATCCTGACAGTTTTAGACAGTAGCCAACAGGCTGTATCCTGACAGTTTTAGACAGTAGCCAACAGGCTGTATCCTGACAGTAGCCAACAGGCTGTATCCTGACAGTTTTAGACAGTAGCCAATAGGCTGTATCCTGACAGTAGCCAACAGGCTGTATCCTGAGTTTTAGACAGCCAACAGGCTGTATCCTGACAGTTTTTAGACAGTAGCCAACAGGCTGTATCCTGACAGTAGCCAGTACCAACAGGCTGTATCCTGACAGTTTTAGACAGTAGCCAACAGGCTGTATCCTGACAGTTTTAGACAGTAGCCAACAGGCTGTATCCTGACAGTTTTAGACAGTAGCCAACAGGCTGTATCCTGACAGTTTTAGACAGTAGCCAACAGGCTGTATCCTGACAGTAGCCAACAGGCTGTATCCTGACTGACAGTAGCCAACAGGCTGTATCCTGACAGTTTTAGACAGTAGCCAACAGGCTGTATCCTGACAGTAGCCAACAGGCTGTATCCTGACAGTAGCCAACAGGCTGTATCCTGACAGTTTTAGACAGTAGCCAACAGGCTGTATCCTGACAGTTTTAGACAGTAGCCAACAGGCTGTATCCTGACAGTTTTAGACAGTAGCCAACAGGCTGTATCCTGACAGTGACAGTAGCCAACAGGCTGTACCCTGACAGTTGTAGACAGTAGCCAACAGGCTGTATCCTGACAGTTTTAGACAGTAGCCAACAGGCTGTATCCTGACAGTTTTAGACAGTAGCCAACAGGCTGTACCCTGCTATTTTTAGACAGTAGCCAACAGGCTGTACCCTGACAGTTTTAGACAGTAGCCAACAGGCTGTATCCTGACAGTTTTAGACAGTAGCCAACAGGCTGTATCCTAACAGACAGTTTAGTGCAGTATTCCCAACAGGCTGTATCCTGACAGTTTTAGACAGTAGCCAACAGGCTGTATCCTGACAGTAGCCAACAGGCTGTATCCTGACAGTTTTAGACAGTAGCCAACAGGCTGTATCCTGACAGTTTTAGACAGTAGCCAACAGGCTGTGTCCTGACAGTTTTAGACAGTAGCCAACAGGCTGTATCCTGACAGACAGTAGCCAACAGCTGCTGTATCCTGACAGTTTTAGTTCCCTCCAACAGGCTGTATCCTGACAGAGCAAGACAGTAGCCAACAGGCTGTATCCTGTATCCTGACAGTAGCCAACAGGCTGTATCCTGACAGTAGCCAACAGGCTGTATCCTGACAGTTTTAGACAGTAGCCAACAGGCTGTATCCTGACAGTAGCCAACAGGCTAGACACCCTGACAGTTTTAGACAGTAGCCAACAGGCTGTATCCTGACAGTAGCCAACAGGCTGTATCCTGACAGTAGCCAACAGGCTGTATCCTGACAGTTTTAGACAGTAGCCAACAGGCTGTACCCTGACAGTTTTAGACAGTAGCCAACAGGCTGTATCCTGACAGTTTTAGACAGTAGCCAACAGGCTGTATCCTGACAGTTTTAGACAGTAGCCAACAGGCTGTATCCTGACAGTTTTAGACAGTAGCCAACAGGCTGTATCCTGACAGTTTTAGACAGTAGCCAACAGGCTGTATCCTGACAGTTTTAGACAGTAGCCAACAGGCTGTATCCTGACAGTTTTAGACAGTAGCCAACAGGCTGTATCCTGACAGTTTTAGACAGTAGCCAACAGGCTGTACCCTGACAGTTTTAGACAGTAGCCAACAGGCTGTATCCTGACAGTTTTAGACAGTAGCCAACAGGCTGTATCCTGACAGTTTTAGACAGTAGCCAACAGGCTGTATCCTGACAGTTTTAGACAGTAGCCAACAGGCTGTACCCTGACAGTTTTAGACAGTAGCCAACAGGCTGTATCCTGACAGTTTTAGACAGTAGCCAACAGGGCTGTATCCTGACAGTTTTAGACAGTAGCCAACAGGCTGTACCCTGACAGTTTTAGACAGTAGCCAACAGGCTGTATCCTGACAGTTTTAGACAGTAGCCAACAGGCTGTATCCTGACAGTTTTAGACAGTAGCCAACAGGCTGTACCCTGACAGTTTTAGACAGTAGCCAACAGGCTGTATCCTGACAGTTTTAGACAGTAGCCAACAGGCTGTATCCTGACAGTTTTAGACAGTAGCCAACAGGCTGTATCCTGACAGTTTTAGACAGTAGCCAACAGGCTGTATCCTGACAGTAGCCAACAGGCAGACAGTTTTAGTAGCCAACAGGCTGTTCCTGACAGTTTTACAGTAGCCAACAGGCTGTACCCTGACAGTTTTAGACAGTAGCCAACAGGCTGTATCCTGACAGTTTTAGACAGTAGCCAACAGGCTGTATACCCTGACAGTTTTAGACAGTAGCCAACAGGCTGTATCCTGACAGTTTTAGACAGTAGCCAACAGGCTGTATCCTGACAGTTTTAGACAGTAGCCAACAGGCTGTATCCTGACAGTTTTAGACAGTAGCCAACAGGCTGTATCCTGACAGTTTTAGACAGTAGCCAACAGGCTGTACCCTGACAGTTTTAGACAGTAGCCAACAGGCTGTATCCTGACAGTTTTAGACAGTAGCCAACAGGCTGTATCCTGACAGTTTTAGACAGTAGCCAACAGGCTGTATCCTGACAGTTTTAGACAGTAGCCAACAGGCTGTATCCTGACAGTTTTAGACAGTAGCCAACAGGCTGTATCCTGACAGTTTTAGACAGTAGCCAACAGGCTGTATCCTGACAGTTTTAGACAGTAGCCAACAGGCTGTATCCTGACAGTTTTAGACAGTAGCCAACAGGCTGTACCCTGACAGTTTTAGACAGTAGCCAACAGGCTGTACCCTGACAGTTTTAGACAGTAGCCAACAGGCTGTATCCTGACAGTTTTAGACAGTAGCCAACAGGCTGTATCCTGACAGTTTTAGACAGTAGCCAACAGGCTGTACCCTGACAGTTTTAGACAGTAAGCAACAGGCTGTATCCTGACAGTTTTAGACAGTAGCCAACAGGCTGTACCCTGACAGTTTTAGACAGTAGCCAACAGGCTGTATCCTGACAGTAGCCAACAGGCTTTTAGACAGTAGCCAACAGGCTGTACCCTGACAGTTTTAGACAGTAGCCAACAGGCTGTACCCTGACAGTTTTAGACAGTAGCCAACAGGCTGTACCCTGACAGTTTTAGACAGTAGCCAACAGGCTGTATCCTGACAGTTTTAGACAGTAGCCAACAGGCTGTATCCTGACAGTTTTAGACAGTAGCCAACAGGCTGTATCCTGACAGTTTTAGACAGTAGCCAACAGGCTGTATCCTGACAGTTTTAGACAGTAGCCAACAGGCTGTATCCTGACAGTTTTAGACAGTAGCCAACAGGCTGTATCCTGACAGTTTTAGACAGTAGCCAACAGGCTGTATCCTGACAGTTTTAGACAGTAGCCAACAGGCTGTACCCTGACAGTTTTAGACAGTAGCCAACAGGCTGTATCCTGACAGTTTTAGACAGTAGCCAACAGGCTGTATCCTGACAGTTTTAGACAGTAGCCAACAGGCTGTATCCTGACAGTTTTAGACAGTAGCCAACAGGCTGTACCCTGACAGTTTTAGACAGTAGCCAACAGGCTGTATCCTGACAGTTTTAGACAGTAGCCAACAGGCTGTATCCTGACAGTTTTAGACAGTAGCCAACAGGCTGTATCCTGACAGTTTTAGACAGTAGCCAACAGGCTGTACCCTGACAGTTTTAGACAGTAGCCAACAGGCTGTATCCTGACAGTTTTAGACAGTAGCCAACAGGCTGTATCCTGACAGTTTTAGACAGTAGCCAACAGGCTGTACCCTGACAGTTTTAGACAGTAGCCAACAGGCTGTACCCTGACAGTTTTAGACAGTAGCCAACAGGCTGTACCCTGACAGTTTTAGACAGTAGCCAACAGGCTGTATCCTGACAGTTTTAGACAGTAGCCAACAGGTTATTGTGGCTATCTCAGCATAATGTAGGCCTACCAAAACCAATGGAGCGAATCCCATAACATTTCCACACGGAAATAGCTTTTGATTTCTATGATGTAGCCTATATGTAGTGTTTAATTCAAGCCTACATTGCATGAGACTTTTAAAAACGTTTAATGAATAATTGTTTACACCATGGGCCTAATAGGTGACTGTAAATGGCATTGTATTGTGTTGTATGATGCAAGAAACCACGTTATAAAATGATTTATACATTTTACCATATAGAAAATGTAGGCTACCCCTCTGCCTATTGGTTTATTTGCACATACAAGCCTTTCTCAAAATACTTTTTAAGACATAAGCTTTTTACCTGACTGGCTTTTCAGACAGCTTGAAATGTAGCCTACACGGTTTGTGCTCATGTAGGAAGCAGCAACTCCCCATTGATGACCTTTACTTACCTACAACTGGGCTAATAACTCGCTAACTAGCAAATAATATGTAGAAAGGTGCAGACGCGCGTCTCTGCGCTCTGATCTGAAAAGCGCATTCACTCGCGGGTGATTGAAAGACGGGTCGTGGGACTCAACCCCCGCCGATAGAATTCTACTCCGTTGGCTCTGGCTCTGCCTACAATAAAATCACTCAATCTAAAAGAGTTAGATTTGGTTTGGTTTGTTGCATTGAAAACGGCCTGATATAATGTTGATTCGATCACAGAACATTTTTTGACCTATGTTGTGCAAACTAATGGAGCGAATTTAGTGAATTTCAATCTCTTGCATCTCTGCGCACAGCATGAAAAGCTTAAATGTCTTGAGTCAATAAGTATTCAACCCCTTTTGTTATGGCAAGCCTAAATAAGTTCAGGAGTAAACATTTGCTTAACAAGTCACATAATAAGTTGCATGGACTCTGTGTGCAATAATAGTGTTTAACATGATTTGGATGACTACCTCATCTCTGTACCCCACACATACAATTATCTGTAAGGTCCCTCAGTCGAGCAGTGAATTTCAAACACAGATTCAACCACAAAGACCAGGGAGGTTTTCTAATGCCTCGCAAAGAAGGGCACCTATTGGTAGATGGGTAAAAAAAGAAGAAAAAAGCAGACATTGAATATCCCTTTGAACATGGTGAAGTTATTACTTACACTTTGGATGGTGTATCAATACACCCAGTCACTACAAAGATACAGGCATACTTCCTAACTCAGTTGCCGGAGAGGAAGGAAACTGCTCAGGGATTTCACCATGAGGCCAATTGTGACTTTAAAACAGTTACAGAGTTTAATGGCTGTGATAGGAGAAAACTGAGGATGGATCAACAACATTGTACACTGAACAAAAATATAAACACAACATGTAAAGTGTTGGTCCCATGTTTCATGAGCTGAAATAAAAGATCCAGAAAGGTTCCATACGCACAAAAAGCGTATTTCTCACAAATGTGTTTACATCCCTGTTAGTGAGCATTTCTCCTTTGCCAAGATAATCCATCCACCTGACAGGTGTGGCATATCAAGATGCTGATTAAACAGCATGATCATTACACAGGTGCACCTTGTGCTGGGGCCAATAAAAGGCCACTCTAAAATGTGCAGTTTTGTCACACAACACAATGCCACAGATGTCTCAAGTTTTGAGGGAGTGTGCAATTGGCATGCTGACTGCAGGAATGTCCACCAGAACTGTCAGAAACTGTCTCGGGGAAGCTCATCTGCATGCTCATCGTCCTCACCAGGGTCTTGACCTGACTGCAGTTCGGCGTCGTAACCGACTTCAGTGGGCAAATGCTCACCTTCGATGGCCACTGGCACGCTGTAGAAGTGTACTCTTCATGGATTAATCCTGGTTTGAACTGTACCGGGCAGATGGCAGACAGTGTGTATGGCGTTGTGTGGGCGAGCAGCTGGCTGATGTCAACGTTGTGAACAGAGTGCCCCATGGTGGCGATGGGGTTATGGTATGGGCAGGCATAAGCTACGGACAACGAACACACATTTTATCTATGGCAATTTGAATGCACATACAGTTGAAGTCGGAAGTTTACATACACTTAGGTTGGAGTCATTAAAACTCGTTTTTCAACCACTCCACAAATTTCTTGTTAACAAACTATAGTTTTGGCAAGTCGGTTAGGACATCTACTTTGTGCATGACACAAGTAATATTTCCAACAATTTGTTTACAGACAGATTATTTCACTTATAATTCACTGTATCACAATTCCAGTGGGTCAGAAGTTTACATACACTAAGTTGACTGTGCCTTTTTAAACAGCTTGGAAAATCCCAGAAAATGATGTCATGGCTTTAGAAGCTTCTGATAGGCTAATTGACATCATTTGAGTCAATTGGAGGTGTACCTGTGGATGTATTTCAAGGCCTACCTTCAAACTCAGTGCCTCTTTGCTTGACATCATGGGAAAATCAGAAGAAATCCGGCAAGACCTCAGAAAAATAATTGTAGACCTCCACAAGTCTGGTTCATCCTTGGGAGCAATTTCCAAACGCCTGAAGGTACCACGTTCATCTGTACAAACAATAGTACGCAAGTATAAACACCATGGGACCACGCAGCCGTCATACCGCTCAGGAAGGAGACGTGTTCTGTCTCCTACAGATGAACGTACTTTACTATATCCATAGTAAAACGAGTCCTATATCAACATAACCTGAAAGGCCGCTTAGCAAGGAAGAAGCCTCTGCTCCAAAACCGCCATTAAAAAAGCCAGACTACGGTTTGCAACTGCACATGGGGACAAAGATTGTACTTTTTGGAGAAATGTCCTCTGGTCTGATGAAACAAAAATAGAACTGTTTGCCCATAATGACCATCATTATGTTTGGAGGAAAAAGGGGGCTGCTTGCAAGCCGAAGAACACCATCCCAACCGTGAAGCACGGGGGTGGCATCATCATGCTGTGGGGGTGCTTTGCTGCAGGAGGGACTGGTGCACTTCACAAAATAGATGCCATCATGAGGAAGGAAAATTATGTGGATATATTGAAGCAACATCTCAAGACATCAGTCAGGAAGTTAAAGCTTGGTCGCAAATGGGTCTTCCAAATGGACAATGACCCCAAGCATACTTCCAAAGTTGTGGCAAAATGGCTTAAGGACAACAAAATCAAGGAATTGGAGTGGCCATCACAAAGCCCTGACCTCAATCCTATAGAAAATGTGTGGGCAGAACTGAAAAAAGGCCCAAATTAAACAGCTCTTTTAAAGGCAATGCTACCAAATACTAATTGAGTGTATGTAAACTTCTGACCCACTGGGAATATGATGAAATAAATAAAAGCTTAAATAAATAATTCTCTCTACTATTATTCTGACATTTCACATTCTTAAAATAAAGTGGTGATCCTAACTGACCTAAGACAGGGAATTTTTACTAGGATTAAATGTCAGGAATTGTGAAACTGAGTTTAAATGTATTTGGCTAAGGTGTACGTAAACTTCCGACTTCAACTTTACATGAGATGAGTAATGCAAGATATGTAAACATTATTAAAGTGACTAGTGTTTCATTTATTAAAGTGGCCAGTGATTTCTAATCTATGTACACTGCTCAAAAAAATAAATGGAACACTTAAACAACACAATGTAACTCCAAGTCAATCACACTTCTGTGAAATCAAACTGTCCACTTAGGAAGCAACACTGATAGACAATACATTTCACATGCTGTTGTGCAAATGGAATAGACAACAGGTGGAAATTATAGGCAATTAGCAAGACACCCCCAATAAAGGACTGGTTTTGCAGGTGGTGACCACAGACCACTTCTCAGTTCCTATGCTTCCTGGCTGATGTTTTGGTCACGTTTGAATGCTGGCGGTGCTTTCACTCTAGTGGTAGCATGAGACGGAGTCTACAACCCACACAAGTGGCTCAGGTAGTGCAGCTCATCCAGGATGGCACATCAATGCGAGCTGTGGCAAGAAGGTTTGCTGTGTCTGTCAGCGTAGTGTCCAGAGCATGGAGGCGCTACCAGGAGACAGGCCAGTACATCAGGAGACGTGGAGGAGGCCGTAGGAGGGCAACAACCCAGCAGCAGGACTGCTACCTCTGCCTTTGTGCAAGGAGGAGCAGGAGGAGCACTGCCAGAGCCCTGCAAAATGACCTCCAGCAGGCCACAAATGTGCATGTGTCTGCTCAAACGGTCAGAAACAGACTCCATGAGGGTGGTATGAGGGCCCGACGTCCACAGGTGGGGGTTGTGCTTACAGCCCAACACCGTGCAGGACGTTTGGCATTTGCCAGAGAACACCAAGATTGGCAAATTCGCCACTGGCGCCCTGTGCTCTTCACAGATGAAAGCAGGTTCACACTGAGCACATGTGACAGACGTGACAGAGTCTGGAGACGCCGTGGAGAACGTTCTGCTGCCTGCAACATCCTCCAGCATGACCGGTTTGGCGGTGGGTCAGTCATGGTGTGGGGTGGCATTTCTTTGGGGGGCCGCACAGCCCTCCATGTGCTCGCCAGAGGTAGCCTGACTGCCATTAGGTACCGAGATGAGATCCTCAGACCCCTTGTGAGACCATATGCTGGTGCGGTTGGCCCTGGGTTCCTCCTAATGCAAGACAATGCTAGACCTCATGTGGCTGGAGTGTGTCAGCAGTTCCTGCAAGAGGAAGGCATTGATGCTATGGACTGGCCCGCCCGTTCCCCAGACCTGAATCCAATTGAGCACATCTGGGACATCATGTCTCGCTCCATCCACCAACGCCACGTTGCACCACAGACTGTCCAGGAGTTGGCGGATGCTTTAGTCCAGGTCTAGGAGGAGATCCCTCAGGAGACCATCCGCCACCTCATCAGGAGCATGCCCAGGCGTTGTAGGGAGGTCATACAGGCACGTGGAGGCCACACACACTACTGAGCCTCATTTTGACTTGTTTTAAGGACATTACATCAAAGTTGGATCAGCCTGTAGTGTGGTTTTCCACTTTAATTTTGAGGGTAACTCCAAATCCAGACCTCCATGGGTTGATACATTTGATTTCCATTGATAATTTTTGTGTGATTTTGTTGTCAGCACATTCAACTATGTAAAGAAAAAAGTATTTAATAAAATTATTTCATTTATTCAGATCTAGGATGTGTTATTTTAGTGTTCCCTTTATTTTTTTGAGCAGTGTATATAGGCAGCAGCCTCTGTGCTAGTGAAGGCTATTTAACAGTCTGATGGCCTTGAGATGAAAGCTGTTTTTCAGTCTCTCGGTCCAAGCTTTGATGCAGTGATTGTTAGTGATGTGTACGCCGACAAACTTGAAGCTTTCCACCTTCTCCACTGTGGTCCCGTCGATGTGGATAGGGGCGTGTTCCCTCTGCTGTTTCCTGAATTCTACAATCATCTCCTTTGTTTTGTTGACGTTGAGTGAGAAGTTATTTTCCTGGCACCACACTCCCAGAGCCCTCCCCTCCTCTATGTAGGCTGTCTCGTCATTGTTGGTAATCAAGCCTTCTACTGTTGTGTCGTCTGCAAACTTGATGATTGAGTTGGAGGCGTGCTTGGCCACGCAGTCATGGGTGAACAGGCAGTACAGGAGGGGGCTGAGCACGCACCCTTGTGGGGCCCCAGTGTTGAGGATCAGCGAAGTGGAGATGTTGTTTCCTACCTTCACCACCTGGGGACGGCCCGTCAGGAAGTCCAGGACCCAGTTGCACAGGGCCGGGTTCAGACCCAGGGCCTCGAGCTTAATGATGAGCTTGGAGGGTACTATGGTGTTGAAGGCTGAGCTATAGTCAATGAACAGCATTCTTACGTAGGTATTCCTCTTGTCCAGATGGGATAGGGCAGTGTGATGGCGATTGCATCGTCTGTGGATCTATTGGGGCGGTAAGCAAATTGAAGTGGGTCTAGGTTGGCAGGTAAGGTAGAGGTGATATGATCCTTGAGTAGTCTCTCAAAGCACTTCATGATGACCGAAGTGAGTGCTATGGGGCGATAGTCATTTAGTTCAGTTACCTTTTGCTTTCTTGGGTACAGGGACAATGGTGGCCATCTTGAAGCATGTGGGGACAGCAGACTGGTATAGGGAGAGATTGAATATGTCCATAAACACACCAGCCAGCTAGCCTGCAGGCAGCCTTGCGAGGGTTAACACGCTTAAATTTCTTACTCACGTCGGCCACGGAGAAGGAGAGCTCACAGTCCTTGGTAGTTGGCCGCGTCGGTGGCACTGTATTATCCTCAAAGTGGGCGAAGAAGGTGTTTATGGGTAAAAAAAATGTTTTTATTAATGCTGTAACACAACAAAATGTGGATTAAGTGAAGGGGTATGAATACTTTCTGCAGTCCCAGTCTGTTCTGTCAACCCCCACCCACCCAGTTGACCCCCTTCAACCCCCACCCACCCAGTTGACCCCCCTTCTCTTCAGTTGTTGATGTCTTTGTCTTCAGGGTGGATGTGGATGGTTGCAGGCAGCTTTACTTTTATTGGCCAGGAAGTGTTGTGGGTGTTTCCCCCAGAGAGCTGAGTCGGCTATCATGTTCCACGTCTCGGCAGCTCCATATTATAACCTACCGACACCTTTCCACAATATCCTGCCCAGTGTAGCCTACTCTGCTCTCTGGGATATCATGTTCCACGTCTCAGCACCATATTATAACCTACCAACACCTTTCCACAATATCCTGCCCAGTGCCCACCCAGATGGTATTCTATGTCTGCTTGGATAGGTTCTTTTCACATAGTACTTTCCCAGCAGGACTCCATGATCTACAGTAGATGTGGGACTGTAGCCAGACGAGTGCAGGATCAGGAAGTCTTGTTTCTTCCTTCTTACAGCTCAGTTTTCTTAATGTCCTTCTCTGTTTTGATCAACATGCAGCATGGCACCTACCATGGAGGTAAAGTGTATCAGTGACAGTGTGTTAAAGTGTGACTTGTCTTCTCACTGTACCAGCAGCATGTTACTGTAACCCGACCTGAAGTCATCTGGCATGCCTTGTTATTTAGGGATGTAGCAGCACTGACTGTCTTTCCATTCACAATGGCTCTCTCTCTCTCTTCTTTTTGGGGAGAGGTTGTTTCCCTACTGATCTCCTCTCTCTCTCACCCCTCCCTTCACATGACCTCATCACTGCTCTCTTCCCCTCCTTCCATCATACCGCATTCCTCCCTGTGACGCTGGGTAGGGGTGTATACCGGGGCAGTAGCTCAGGAGCCCGCTGCAGAGCCGCGTCTCCTCTGTACCATTAGAGGGAGAACTGATATCTGATCATCGATTTAAGACCGATCTATATATTTTAGCAACTCCTAAATAAGTGTTTTTAAAGGTATAATTACGCGCGATTTCCTCCTGGATGTAACAAGACATCAAGGCCATTTTTCCTGTGGGCGCGAGACTGTAAAGAGATCTTGGGCTGGCCCGGAGACAGAAAGATCAATCTGATCGATCAACCTCCCTCCTCCCCGGAAGACATCTGGCTGTTCTGGAGCAGCTAGGCGACGGGATTCGCGAGGCACGGAGGGAATAACGGACATTTTAGATTGAAGCAGAGCAGCGCACAAAGGGAAACATGTTTAATGTAGCCAACCGACAATAACGTTTAGGCTACACGGTGCGTGTGTCGGTTTGATTGGGAAATGAAGCAGGCCCGGTTTAACGCGGGGAGGAGGTCTCGGTCTGGGGCGTGTGTGTTGCGGCAGGGCTCGAGCGGCGTCGGTAACATCATCAGCAACGTCCTGAAGAAAAGGAACGGCATCTCCCGGAGCGCGCCCCGTCTGCTCTGCATGCTGGAGCCAGGTGACCGACCGGAGCCTGATTTGATGCACTCTGTCCGTTTTTGGCTCAGGGGAGTGGGCACTGTGGTCTGTCTGCACAGAGTCACATGCCACTGGTGGGGCGTCATGGGCGCTGTCAAGTCATTGTGGTTCTGAAATGATGGCGATACTTTTTTATAAGGCGTTTCATTGATACGATTCCTTGTCAACTCGGTGTGTTAGAACTGATAGTTCTATCAGCCTAAAGCCCAGTAGTTGAATTCCTTCATTCATGTTGTCTTCTGTTGGATGCTGCTGTCTGACGTAGCCTAGCCTATAGGTCTAGCTGGCTGTCAGCGTCCGTTAGGCTACGGGTTTCTACGAAGGAGGGTGTCACGGTAATACGTCGCTGTAATGTAAACACGGTGTCGGGGCGACTCTGGTGGCCAGCAGCTAGCCAGCTAGAGAAGGCCTGACACAGATCTCAACATGTCGGAGACAGACAGCGCTCAGAGAGACCCAGGTTGGAGCTATACTCTATACTGTATAAAGGTTAGTGTAGGTGGGGGGAGTTGGAGAGGCCGGTGTGAGCTGAAGCCGCAGGGAGCCGGGGAAAATGGCGGCTGTGTGGTCGCTGGCTGGCCGCCAGACAGGTTAGGGCTGGAGGAACGGGTTCAGTCTGAATCATTATCTCTTTCACGTTTGTTTCATTTTAAGGATGCTCTGATATGGGTTTATAGTTTCTTTACTTCCGTTGTGTGAGGGTGTCGTTAGGACCTGTTGTAGTGTAACCGGAAGGATTCAGCACCACAGCAGCAGACAGCGACATCCAATAAAACACAACCTGGGGCAGATTCATTATGGAAACGTTTACCGTTTAAGAACCAAACGGAAGCAAACGGAGCAAAACTAGAGTTTTTAGTGGACAAATTCGGGTAGATCCTTCCCTGTTTTAGTTCCGTTTGCTCCCGTTTTAAGAAACGTTTTGCAACAGAATTGGCATGGCGTAATGAATACGCCCCAGAGAGCCTAGCGTTCGGTCCTGGTGAAAATAAAGAGTAAATCATTGGAAGAAGGCAAAGTCATTGTCACTAATATATTTCCATATCGCCATGTTTCAGTACTGTGATAAATGTTGGTTTGTTTAGCCCTGGTGGAGACGGGAGAGCAGTGACGTCATTATTGATGGACGGGCTTATTTTCCTCCCTGCATGTCACTGTACTTTTTAATAATAATTTAAATAGTAATAAGTTGACGTAAATGATTAGTCAGTAAGCCTTTTGTTAGAGAGCTTTCAATGTCTGTGTTGAGTGGCGCCTGACAGTCCTGCTACAGTGGGGGTTTTTTCAGTCTGTGCATTGTGCTCTGTAGGAGCGGACACCAGGCTGAAGTTCACCATAGAACCTGCTCTGGGCAAGAACGGCTTCCAGCAGGTCAGTATGGGGGCGTCTCATCACATCTTTAGCTCAGTTTGAGGTGTGTCTCTGTGGATCTAATATTTATATGATGTCTGTCTAATGTGTGCATCTGATCTGTGTGACGTCTGTCTGTCTGTCTGTCTGTGCATCTGATCTGTGTGATGTCTGTCTGTGTGTATCTGATCTGTGTGATGTCTGTCTGTCTGTGTGCATCTGATCTGTGCGATGTCTGTCTGTGTGTATCTGATCTGTGTGATGTCCGTCTGTCTGTCTGTGCATCTGATCTGTGTGATGTCTGTCTGTCTGTCTGTGCATCTGATCTGTGTGATGTCTGTCTGTCTGTCTGTCTGTGTCTGATCTGATCTGTGTGATGTGTCTGTCTGTCTGTCTGTCTGTCTGTCTGTCTGTCTGTCTGTCTGTCTGTCTGTCTGTCTGTGTGTGCATCTAATCTGTGTATCTGATCTGTGTCTGTGATCTGTCTGTGCGACGTCTGTCTGTCTGTGTATCTGATCTGTGTGACGTCTGTCTGTGTCTGTGTGTATCTGATCTGTGTGATGTCTGTCTGTCTGTGTATCTGATCTGTGTGTGTTCTCTCCTTCCCAGTGGTATGATGCTCTGAAGGCTGTGGTCAGACTTCCTACCGGCATCCCTAAGGAGTGGAGGAAGAGGGTACGTCAAATATTAGTACTACTGATGTAACAGATGTGATCGTACTTTGTAAATCTCTTGCGTTGTGTTTATAAAGAAAGGACTGTCCAGCCAGCGATCCCCAGTTGATTGGTGTTTATTCTGACGATAGACACAAGGAAGGGTATTAGATGTGCAGGACAACAGTATGTTGATGGCTGTAGATTCGTCTGTTAGCATGGAAATAACTAACTAACTCTCTCTTACAGCAATAACATACAGAACTACATCCCAGGATGCCCTCCATTTTTTAGAATGGAAGTTTAATAGTCACATGTACAGGGTTGCAGGTGTAATTACACGGTACAGTGGAAATCTTAAGCTCCGAGCTCCAACCATGCAGCTGAAATAAAACAATACATATAATAATAAAGAATATAAATACATGTAAAATAGATACATATTAACAATGGGGTGGGGGCAGGGTACAGGGTGGGGGCAGGGTACATGTCCATTGGGGTGGGGGCAGGGTAAATGTCCATTGGGGTGGGGACAGGGTACAGGGTGGGGGCAGGGTACATGTCCATTGGGGTGGGGGGCAGGGTACATGTCCATTGGGGTGGGTACACCGTTGGGGTGGGGGCAGGGTACATGTCCATTGGGGTGGGGACAGGGTACAGGGTTGGGGTGGGGGCAGGGTACAGGGTGGGGGTACAGTTGGGGTACAGGGTACATGTCCGTTGGGGTGGGGGGCAGGGTAAATGTCCGTCCATTGGGGGGGCAGGGTACATGTCCGTTGGGGTGGGGGCAGGGTACATGTCCGTTGGGGTTGGGGTGGGGACAGTGGGGGTACAGGGTGGGGGCAGGGTACATGTCCATTGGGGTGGGGGGGGGAACCAGGTGACTATGTCCATTGGGTCTGGGGGGGGGCAGGACTAGTGGTGTCTATTCAGCAGACTGATGGGGACTAGTGGTGTCTATTTAGACTGATGGTCTGGGGGTAGAAACAGCTGACTAGTGGTGTCTATTCAGCAGACTGATGGTCTGGGGGGGTAGAACCAGCTGACTAGTGGTGTCTATTCAGCAGACTGATGGTCTGGGGGTAGAACCAGCTGACTAGTGGTGTCTATTCAGCAGACTGATGGTCTGGGGGTAGAACCAGCTGACTAGTGGTGTCTATTCAGCAGACTGATTCAGCAGTCTGACTGATGGTCTGGGGGGTAGAACCAGCTGACTAGTGGTGTCTATTCAGCAGACTGATGGTCTGGGGGTAGAACCAGCTGACTAGTGGTGTCTATTCAGCAGACTGATGGTCTGGGGGGTAGAACCAGCTGACTAGTGGTGTCTATTCAGCAGACTGATGGTCTGGGGGGTAGAACCAGCTGACTAGTGGGTCTATTCAGCAGACTGATGGTCAGTAGAACCAGCTGACTAGTGGTCAGCAGACTGATGGTCTGGGGGTAGAACCAGCTGACTAGTGGTGTCTATTCAGCAGACTGATGGTCTGGGGGGTAGAACCAGCTGACTAGTGGTGTCTATTCAGCAGACTGATGGTCTGCTGGGGGTAGAACCAGCTGACTAGTGGTGTCTATTCAGCAGACTGATGGTCTGATGGGGGGGTAGAACCAGCTGACTAGTGGTGTCTATTCAGCAGACTGATGGTCTGGGGGGTAGAACCAGCTGACTAGTGGTGTCTATTCAGCAGACTGATGGTCTGGGGGTAGAACCAGCTGACTAGTGGTGTCTATTCAGCAGACTGATGGTCTGGGGGGTAGAACCAGACTGATGGTCTGGGGGTAGTGGTGTCTATTCAGCAGCACTGATGGTCTGGGGGGTAGAACCAGCTGACTAGTGGTGTCTATTCAGCAGACTGATGGTCTGGGGGGTAGAACCAGCTGACTAGTGTGGTGTATGGTGAAGGGCAGGTAGGTGTGTGGTGCACCCACCATGGTGTCCTGAAGGGCAGACTGATGGTCTGGGGGCACCCAATGGTGTCCTGAAGGGCAGCTGCGGGTGTGTGCACCCACTATGGTGTCAGGGCAGGCGGTGTGTGCACCTGAATGGGCAGGCTGGTGTGGTGCACCCAATGGTGTCCTGAAGGGCAGGCGGTGTGTTGCGCACCCAATGGTGTCCTGAAGGGCAGGCGGTGTGTGCACCCAATGGTGCGTTCGGCTGAGCGTAACACCCTTGCGGTCCGTGGCGGCGGAGTTGCCGTACCCCGGCTGTGATGCAGCCTGACAGTATGCTCTCGATGGTGCTCCTGTAGAACACCGAGGGACGAATTTCTTCACCACCTGAGGTTAGAGAGTCTCTGTTGTGCCTTCTTCTCCCCAGTGGTTTGACCAGTTCAGCTCCTCATAGAAGGTAATCAGTCAACATCAGTCCTGACTTACCACTCCTGTATGTAGTAGATAAGTAGTGAAAGATGTATTATTGAGGAGAACTCGTCAGGTAGTGACCAATACGAAGTAGTTTTTTTTTTTCTGGAGGCGATATACTGCCATCTGGTGGCGATATACTGCCATCTGGTGGCGATATACTGCCATCTGGTGGCGATATACTGCCATCTGGTGGTGACTAGAAACAATTGCATAATAGGAACTATTACAAGTTGATGGTCCTTGAAAATAAATATTAGTGCTTGAAAAAGTACTTGAATGTCCTTGAATTTGACTTGCCAATGTCTGTACGGACGCACCCTTGTGGGGCCCCCGTGTTGAACATTAGTTTCGAGGAGGTAATGTTGCCTACCTTCACGACCGGGGGGGCGGCCCGTCAGGAAGTCCAGGACCAGTTGCATAAGGAGGAGTTCAGACCCAGGGCTGTGAGCTTTGTAATGAGCTTGGAGGGCACTATGGTATTGAAGGCCGAGCTGTAGTCCATGAACAGCATCCTCACATATGCATTCCTTTTGTCCAGGTGGGTGAGGGCAGAGCGCAGTACAATGGCGATTGCGTCGTCCGTAGCTCTGTCAGGGTGGTAGGTGAATTGGAGAGGGTCGAGTGTGTCTGGGAGGGAGGAGGTGATATGGACTTTGACTAGCCTCTCAAAGCACTTCATGATGACGGAAGTGAGTGCTACGGGTCGGTAGTCATTCAGTTCAGTTACTTTCCCTTCCTTGGTCAGGGGGATGATAGTGGACATCTTGAAGCAGGTGGAGATAACGGCCTGAGCTAGAGAGAGACTGAAAATGTCAGAGAACACAACAGCCAGCTGGTCTGCACATGCTCTGAGGGCACGGCTAGAGATGCCATCTGGGCTGGCAGCCTTGCAAGTTTGAATGACTTCCATACGTCCTCCGTGGAGACCGTAAGGACATATCCTTCGTTGTCCTCAGCAGGAGAAAGGGATGTTTAGCTCGTCTGGTAGGGTGGCGTTGGTGTCCGTGGCTGTTTTTTTTGTAATCTGTGAACGTTAGGAGCCTGTTCCACATACGCCTGGTGTCCGACCCGCTGAGTTGCTCCTCCACTTTGTCTCTATACTCGTGTTTCACCATCTTGATCCATCTGTGTAAGTCATATTTGTGCTGTTTAACCAAACTATTGTCCCCGGTCACCTTGCCCTGTCTATAAGCAGCATCTCTCTCCTTCAGTTTCCCTACAAGGCTGCTATCAATCCACGGTTTTTGAATCCGGTAACTGAGTCGGCATATTCATTGATTTTTATCCCGAGAGGCGACCCGTAACATAGAAAAACAGAGTATGTTGCAGAATCTGATGTCCCCCTGGAAGGAGATCCTCACTCTGATCTGATGTCCCTCTGGAAGGAGATCCTCACTCTGATCTGATGTCCCCCTGGAAGGAGATCCTCACTCTGATCTGATGTCCCCCTGGAAGGAGATCCTCACTCTGATCTGATGTCCCTCTGGAAGGAGATCCTCACTCTGATCTGATGTCCCTCTGGAAGGAGATCCTCACTCTGATCTGATGTCCCCTGGAAGGAGATCCTCACTCTGATCTGATGTCCCTCTGGAAGGAGATCCTCACTCTGATCTGATGTCCCTCTGGAAGGAGATCCTCACTCTGATCTGATGTCCCTCTGGAAGGAGATCCTCACTCTGATCTGATGTCCCCCTGGAAGGAGATCCTCACTCTGATCTGATGTCCCTCTGAGGAAGGAGATCCTCACTCTGATCTGATGTCCCTCTGGAAGGAGATCCTCACTCTGATTGATGTCCCTCTGGAAGGAGGAGATCTGATGTCACTCTGATCTCACTCTGATCTGGTCCCCCTGGAAGGAGATCCTCACTCTGATCTGATGCTGAAGGAGATCCTCACTCTGATCTGATGTCCCTCTGGAAGGAGATCCTCACTCTGATCTGATGTCCCCTGGAAGGAGATCCTCACTCTGATCTGATGTCCCCCTGGAAGGAGATCCTCACTCTGATCTGATGTCCCTCTGGAAGGAGATCCTCACTCTGATCTGATGTCCCTCTGGAAGGAGATCCTCACTCTGATCTGATGTCCCCCTGGAAGGAGGATGCCTAATGGAGGATGGTTGATGTCCGCCTGGAAGGAGATCCTCACTCTGATCTGATGGAGGACTGGAAGGAGATCCTCACTCTGATCTGATGTCCCTCTGGAAGGAGATCCTCACTCTGATCTGATGTCCCTCTGGAAGGAGATCCTCACTCTGAGTAGTGTCCCCCTGGAAGGAGATCCTCACTCTGATCTCACTCTGGATCTGATCCTCACTCTGATCTGCTGTCCCCCTGGAAGGAGATCTCACTCTGATCTGTCCCTCTGGTCCCCTCTGGGAACTGGGAGATCCTCACTGGTTGCTGTTTCTGAGTCTGGGTAATGGAGGACTGGTTGCTCTGTATGCTGGGTATGGAGGACTGGAGATAGTCACTCTGATCTGAGGACTGGTTGGAAGTAGTATGCTGGGTAATGGAGGACTGGTTGCTCCCTGCTGGTAATGGAGAGATTGCTCTAGTAGTATGCTGTAATGGAGGACTGTCCCTCTGGAGTAGTATGCTCACTGGAGGATCTGCTGTAGTAGTATGCTGGAAGGAGATAGTATGCTCTGATCTGGTTGCTCTAGTAGTATGCTGGGTAATGGAGGACTGGTTGCTCCTAGTAGTATGCTGGGTAATGGAGATCCTCACTCTGATCTGGGTAATGTAGTATGCTGGGTAAGGAGGAGGACTGGTTGCTCTAGTAGTATCTGTATCTGGCTGGGTATGGCTGGGTAATGGAAGGTTGCTCTAGTAGTATGCTGGGTAATGGAGGACTCCTAGTAGTATGCTGGGTAATCTGATGTCCCTGCTGGGTAAGGAGGACTGGTTGCTCTAGTAGTATGATCTGGTAATGGTCCCTGCTCTAGTAGTATGCTGGGTAATCCTCCAGGACTGGTTGCTCTAGTAGTATGCTGGGTAATGGAGACTGGTTGCTCTCTAGTATGCTGGGTAATGATGTCCCTCTGCTGGGAATGGAGGATCCTCCTCGGTGATCTGATGTCCCCCTGGCTATAAGGAGAGGATCTCTCACTAGTAGTATGCTGATGTCCCCTGGGTAATGGAGGACTGGTTGCCTAGTCAGTATCTGGGTGATGGAGGACTGGTTGCTCTAGTATATGCTGGGTAATGGAGACTGGTTGCTCTCAGTATCTGATGGAGGATGGTTGCCTAGTAGTATGAAGGACATGGAAAAACTGGTTGCTGTAGTAGTATCTGATGTCCCTCTGGAAGGAGATGGAGGACTCACTCTGATCTGATGTCCCCCTGGAAGGAGATCCTCACTCTGATCTGATGTCCCTCTGGAAGGAGATCCTCACTCTGATCTGATGTCCCCCTGGAAGGAGATCCTCACTCTGATCTGATGCTCTAGTAGTATCTGGAAGGAGACTGGTTGCTCACTCTGATCTGATGTCCCTCTGGAAGGAGAGGACTCACTCTGATCTGATGTCCCTCTGGAAGGAGATCCTCACTTGATCTGATGTCCCCCTGGAAGGAGATCCTCACTCTGATCTGATGTCCCTCTGGAAGGAGATCCTCACTCTGATCTGATGTCTGTAGTAGTATGCTGGAAGGAGATCCTCACTCTGATCTGATGTCCCTCTGGTAAGGATGGATCCTCACTCTGATCTGATGTCCCCCTGGAAGGAGATCCTCACTCTGGTTCTGATAGTCCCCCTGGAAGGAGATCCTCACTCTGATCTGATGTCCTGGGTATGGAGGCTGGAAGGAGATCCTCACTCTGATCTGATGTCCCCCTGGACTGGTTGCTCCTCACTCTGATCTGATGCTCCCCCTGGAAGGAGATCCTCACTCTGATCTGATGTCCCTCTGGCTGGGTAATCCTCACTCTGATCTGATGTCCCCTGGGAAGGAGATCCTCACTCTGATCTGATGTCCCCCCTGGAATGGAGGACTGGTCACTCTGATATGCTGGGTCCCTCTGGAAGGAGATCCTCACTCTGATCTGATGATGGAGGACTCTGGAAGGAGATCCTCACTCTGGGATGGAGGACTGATGTCCCTCTGGTAAGCTGAGATCCTCACTCTGATCTGATGTCCCTCTGGAGGAGATCCTCACTCTGAGACTGGTTGCCAAGTTTATTCATTAATGAGGACTGTTGAACATTGGGGCTGCTGGGTAATGGAGGGACTGGTTGCTCTAGTAGTATGCTGGGTAATGGAGGACTGGTTGCTCTAGTAGTATGCTGGGTAATGGAGGACTGGTTGCTCTAGTAGTATGCTGGGTAATGGAGGACTGGTTGCTCTAGTAGTATGCTGGGTAATGGAGGACTGGTTGCTCTAGTAGTATGCTGGGTAATGGAGGACTGGTTGGTAGTATGCTGGGTAATGGAGGACTGGTTGCTCTAGTAGTATGCTGGGTAATGGAGGACTGGTTGCTCTAGTAGTATGCTGGGTAATGGAGGACTGGTTGCTCTAGTAGTATGCTGGGTAATGGAGGACTGGTTGCTCTAGTAGTATGCTGGGTAATGGAGGACTGGTTGCTGTAGTAGTATGCTGGGTAATGGAGGACTGGTTGCTGTAGTAGTATGCTGGGTAATGGAGGACTGGTTGCTGTAGTAGTATGCTGGGTAATGGAGGACTGGTTGCTCTAGTAGTATGCTGGGTAATGGAGGACTGGTTGCTCTAGTAGTATGCTGGGTAATGGAGGACTGGTTGCTGTAGTAGTATGCTGGGTAATGGAGGACTGGTTGCTCTAGTAGTATGCTGGGTAATGGAGGACTGGTTGCTGTAGTAGTATGCTGGGTAATGGAGGACTGGTTGCTCTAGTAGTATGCTGGGTAATGGAGGACTGGTTGCTGTAGTAGTATGCTGGGTAATGGAGGACTGGTTGCTGTAGTAGTATGCTGGGTAATGGGAGGACTGGTTGCTGTAGTAGTATGCTGGGTAATGGAGGACTGGTTGCTGTAGTAGTATGCTGGGTAATGGAGGACTGGTTGCTGTAGTAGTATGCTGGGTAATGGAGGACTGGTTGCTCTAGTATGCTGGGTAATGGAGGACTGTTGCTCTAGTAGTATGCTGGGTAATGGAGGACTGGTTGCTCTAGTAGTATGCTGGGTAATGGAGGACTGGTTGCTCTAGTAGTATGCTGGGTAATGGAGGACTGGTTGCTCTAGTTGTATGCTGGGTAATGGAGGACTGGTTGCTGTAGTAGTATGCTGGGTAATGGAGGACTGGTTGCTGTAGTAGTATGCTGGGTAATGGAGGACTGGTTGCTGTAGTAGTATGCTGGGTAATGGAGGACTGGTTGCTGTAGTAGTATGCTGGGTAATGGAGGACTGGTTGCTCTAGTAGTATGCTGGGTAATGGAGGACTGGTTGCTCTAGTAGTATGCTGGGTAATGGAGGACTGGTTGCTGTAGTAGTATGCTGGGTAATGGAGGACTGGTTGCTGTAGTAGTATGCTGGGTAATGGAGGACTGGTTGCTGTAGTAGTATGCTGGGTAATGGAGGACTGGTTGCTCTAGTAGTATGCTGGGTAATGGAGGACTGGTTGCTCTAGTAGTATGCTGGGTAATGGAGGACTGGTTGCTCTAGTAGTATGCTGGGTAATGGAGGACTGGTTGCTCTAGTAGTATGCTGGGTAATGGAGGAATGGTTGCTCTAGTAGTATGCTGGGATGGAGGACTGGTTGCTCTAGTAGTATGCTGGGTAATGGAGGACTGGTTGCTGTAGTAGTATGCTGGGTAATGGAGGACTGGTTGCTCGGCATCTTCATTTCACTAAGACCCCGCCACGTCTGCCTCTATGTCGGCGTCTCCGCTTCCTTCTCTCCGGTAGGACTCCCAGGCAGCCCGGAGGTCTCACCGAAGAGACTAGCCCACTGTTCTTCCGTCTCTGGGAATTGGGGAAGGTGGTGTGGGCAGTGAGTGCCCAGCGATTCATAGTCCAGTGGTTCTGCCGGGTGTAAGAAGTAATGCAGGAAACAAACTGAGGAAGAACATTTGAGAAAAACACTAGAAAAAGCAGAAACCTGCAGTGTTTTGTATCAGCTCGAGGCACGGCGCCATCTGTCGCCGCCATCTTACCACCAACTACACTGAACAAAAATATAAACAGTGTTATTTCTCTCCAATGTTGTGCACAAATGTTTTTACATCCCTGTTAGTGAGCATTTCTCCTTTGCCAAGATAATCCATCCACCTGACAGGTGTGGCATATCAAGAAGCTGATTAAACAGCATGATCATTACACAGGTGCACCTTGGGCTGCGGACAATAAAAGGCCACTCTAAAATGTGCAGTTTTGTCACACAACACACAATGCCACAGATGTCTCAAGTTTTGAGGGAGCGTGCAATTGGCATGCTGACTGCAGGAATGTCCACCAGAACTGTTGCCAGAGAATTTAATGTTCATTTCTCTACACATCCGGCTTCTTTACCTGCGTGATCGTCTGAGACCAGCCACCCAGACAGCTGATGAAACTGAGGAGTATTTCTGTCTGTAATAAAGCCCTTTTGTGGGGAAAAACTAATTCTGATTGGCTGGACCTGGCTCCCCAGTGGGTGGGCCTGGCTCCCAAGTGGGTGGGCCTATGCCCTCCCAGGCCAACCCATGGCTGTGCCTCTGCCCAGTCATGTGAAATCCACAGATTAGGGCCTAATTAATTTATTTCAATTGACTGATTTCCTTCTATGAACTGTAACTCGTTGAAATTGTTGCATGTTACATTTTATATTTTTGTTCAGTGTATCTAACAGGTACCGTACACGTATACACTAAGTGTACAAAACATTAAGAGCACCTTCCTAATATTGAGTTGCACCCCCTTTTGACCAGTTCTTGACACAAACCGGTGTACCTGGCACCTACTACCATACCCCGTTCAAAGGCTTCAATATTTTGTCTTGCCCATTCACCCTTTGAATGGAACACATACACAATCCATGTCTCAATTGTCTCAAGGCTTAAAAACCCTTCTTTAACCTGTCTCCTCCCCTTCATCTACACTGATTGAAGTGGATTTAACAAGTGACATCAATAAGGGATCATAGCTTTCACCTGGTCAGTCTGTCATGGAAAAAGCAGGTGTTCCTAATGTTTTTGTTCACTCAGTCTGTAATGCCTCTTTACTGTGTCTCTCTCTCTGTGACTCTTTACTGTGGGTCTCTCTCCTCTGTAAGGACTCTTTACTGTGTGTCTCTCCTCTGTAAGGACTCTTTACTGTGTGTCTCTCTCCTCTGTAACTCTTTACTGTGTGTCTCTCCTCTGTAAGGACTCTTTACTGTGTGTCTCTCTCCTCTGTAAGGACTCTTTACTGTGTCTCTCTCCTCTGTAAGGACTCTTTACTGTGTCTCTCCTCTGTAAGGACTCTTTACTGTGTGTCTCCTCTGTAAGGACTCTTTACTGTGTGTCTCTCCTCTGTAAGGACTCTTTACTGTGTGTCTCTCCTCTGTAAGGACTCTTTACTGTGTGTCTCTCCTCTGTAAGGACTCTTTACTGTGTGTCTCTCTCCTCTGTAAGGACTCTTTACTGTGTGTCTCTCTCTCTGTAAGGACTCTTTACTGTGTCTCTCCTCTGTAAGGACTCTTTACTGTGTGTCTCTCCTCTGTAAGGACTCTTTACTGTGTGTCTCTCTCCTCTGTAAGGACTCTTTACTGTGTGTCTCTCCTCTGTAAGGACTCTTTACTGTGTGTCTCTCTCCTCTGTAAGGACTCTTTACTGTGTGTCTCTCTCCTCTGTAAGGACTCTTTACTGTGTGTCTCTCCTCTGTAAGGACTCTTTACTGTGTCTCTCTCCTCTGTAAGGACTCTTTACTGTGTGTCTCTCTCCTCTGTAAGGACTCTTTACTTGTGTCTCTCCTCTGTAAGGACTCTTTACTGTGTGTCTCCTCTGTAAGGACTCTTTACTGTGTGTCTCTCTCCTCTGTAAGGACTCTTTACTGTGTGTCTCTCCTCTGTAAGGACTCTTTACTGTGTGTCTCTCTCCTCTGTAAGGACTCTTTACTGTGTGTCTCTCTCCTCTGTAAGGACTCTTTACTGTGTGTCTCTCTCCTCTGTAAGGACTCTTTACTGTGTGTCTCTCTCCTCTGTAAGGACTCTTTACTGTGTGTCTCTCTCCTCTGTAAGGACTCTTTACTGTGTGTCTCTCTCCTCTGTAAGGACTCTTTACTGTGTCTCTCTCCTCTGTAAGGACTCTTTACTGTGTGTCTCTCCTCTGTAAGGACTCTTTACTGTGTGTCTCTCCTCTGTAAGGACTCTTTACTGTGTCTCTCTCCTCTGTAAGGACTCTTTACTGTGTGTCTCTCCTCTGTAAGGACTCTTTACTGTGTGTCTCTCTCCTCTGTAAGGACTCTTTACTGTGTGTCTCTCTCCTCTGTAAAGGACTCTTTACTGTGTGTCTCTCCTCTGTAAGGACTCTTTACTGTGTCTCTCTCCTCTGTAAGGACTCTTTACTGTGTGTCTCTCTCCTCTGTAAGGACTCTTTACTGTGTGTCTCTCCTCTGTAAGGACTCTTTACTGTGTGTCTCTCTCCTCTGTAAGGACTCTTTACTGTGTGTCTCTCTCCTCTGTAAGGACTCTTTACTGTGTGTCTCTCCTCTGTAAGGACTCTTTACTGTGTGTCTCTCTCCTCTGTAAGGACTCTTTACTGTGTCTCTCTCCTCTGTAAGGACTCTTTACTACTGTGTCTCTCCTCTGTAAGGACTCTTTACTGTGTGTCTCTCCTCTGTAAGGACTCTTTACTGTGTGTCTCTCTCCTCTGTAAGGACTCTTTACTGTGTGTCTCTCCTCTGTAAGGACTCTTTACTGTGTGTCTCTCTCCTCTGTAAGGACTCTTTACTGTGTGTCTCTCCTCTGTAAGGACTCTTTACTGTGTCTCCTCTCTCCTCTGTAAGGACTCTTTACTGTGTGTCTCTCTCCTCTGTAAGGACTCTTTACTGTGTGTGTCTCTCCTCTGTAAGGACTCTTTACTGTGTGTCTCCTCTCCTCTGTAAGGACTCTTTACTGTGTGGTCTCTCCTCTGTAAGGACTCTTTACTGTGTGTCTCTCCTCTGTAAGGACTCTTTACTGTGTGTCTCTCTCCTCTGTAAGGACTCTTTACTGTGTGTCTCTCCTCTGTCTGGACTCTTTACTGTGTGTCTCTCCTCTGTAGGACTCTTTACTCTTTACTGTGTGTCTCTCTCCTCTGTAAGGA
>CM072255.1:150000-192500 GCA_036851935.1 Coregonus suidteri
ATGACATACTGGTCTACAAGTCTTGACATACTGGTCTAGTCATGACATACTGGTCTAGTCTTGACATACTGGTCTAGTCTTGACATACTGGTCTAGTCTTGACATACTGGTCTAGTCTTGACATACTGGTCTAGTCTTGAGATGACATACTGGTCTAGTCATGACATACTGGTCTAGTCATGACATACTGGTCTAGTCATGACATACTGGTCTAGTCATGACATACTGGTCTAGTCATGACATACTGGTCTAGTCTTGACATACTGGTCTAGTCTTGACATACTGGTCTAGTCATGACATACTGGTCTAGTCATGACATACTGGTCTAGTCATGACATACTGGTCTAGTCATGACATACTGGTCTAGTCATGACATACTGGTCTAGTCTTGACATACTGGTCTAGTCTTGACATACTGGTCTAGTCTTGACATACTGGTCTAGTCATGACATACTGGTCTAGTCATGACATACTGGTCTAGTCATGACATACTGGTCTAGTCGTGACATACTGGTCTAGTCGTGACATACTGGTCTAGTCTTGACATACTGGTCTAGTCGTGACATACTGGTCTAGTCGTGGTGACATACTGGTCTAGTCATGACATACTGGTCTAGTCAGTGACATACTGGTCTAGTCTTGACATACTGGTTTAGTCTTGACATACTGGTCTAGCGAGTGACATACTGGTCTAGTCATGACATACTGGTCTAGTCTTGGAGGACATACTGGGTCTAGAGAGTGACATTACTGTCTCTAGATGGTCTCATGGGGGTAGTCATGACATACTGGTCTATTCCTTGACATACTGGTCTCTCATGCTGGTAGACTGGTGATCATGACATACTGTATTCCAGTCTAGTCTCTTGACATACTGGTCTACTAGATCTTGACATACTGGTCTAGTCATGCAGGTGACATACTGTCGTAGTCTTGACATCATGCAGGTCTAGTCTTGACATACTGTATTCCAGTGACATACTGGTCTGGAGAGATGATGACATACTGGTACTGTATTCCATACTGGTCTCTGGGTCTTGTGATACTGTCTCAGTGATGAGAGATCTCGTAGAGTGTGATGATCATGTTACTGTCAGAACAGTACTGGAGTCATGAGATAAGAGATCTTGATGTTACTGTATTCCAGTGGAGGTCTCTGGGGCATAGGAGGATGATGATGATGTTACTGTATTCCAGTCTTGTCCCTCTGGGTCTGGGAGATTGACATATGGTCTAGTGATGTTACTGGTCTAGTCTGACTGGGGCTGGGAGAGTCATGATGATGATGTTACTGTATTCCAGTCCTCTGGTCTTGGGGCTGGGAGAGTGTGATGATGATGTCTACTCCTATTCCAGGTGGTGGTCTCTGGGGCTACTCCTGGGACTGTATGAGTGATGATGATGTTACTGTATGTCCAGTGGTGGTCTAGTCTGGGGCTGGGAGGAGTGATGATGATGATGTTACTGTATTCCAGGTCTCTGGTCTCCTCTACTGGTCTAGTGATGATGACATGTTACTGTATTAGTCCATGGTCCCTGGTGGCTAGTCAGATGACATATGATGTTATCACCATTCCAGTGGTGGTCTCTGGGGCTGGTCTAGTGATGATGACATACTGGTGTAGTCTTGACATAGTGGCTAGTCATGACATACTGGTCTAGATGATGATACTGATGTCTAGTATTGACAGTGGTGGTCTCTGGACATGGGGTCTAGTGATGATGATGATGTTACTGTATGACACTGGTGGTCTCTTGGCTGGGAGAGTGATGACATGATAGTCTTGACATACTGTGTAGTCTGACATGGAGGTCTGGGAGTCTGCTTGATGATGATGTTACTGTATTAGTGGTGAGTCTCTGGGCTGGGAGGATCATGATGATGATGTTACTGTATTGACAGTGGTGGTCTAGTCTACTGGGCTGGGAGAGTGATGATGATACTGTTACTGTATTCCAGTACTGGTCTCTGGGTCTGGGATACTGATGATGATGATGATGGTTACTGTATTCCAGTGGTGGTCTCTGGGCTGGGAGAGTGATGATGATGATGTGGCTGTCAGAGAGATGGATGACTGTATGTCCAGTGGTGGTCTCTGGGGCTGGGAGAGTGATGGAGTGGCATCTGTATTCCACTGTGGTGGTCTCTGGGGCTGGGAGGATGATGATGATGATGATGTTACTGTATTCCAGTGGTGGTCTCTGGGGCTGGGAGGATGATGATGATGATGTTACTGTATTCCAGTGGAGGTCTCTGGGGCTGGGAGATGATGATGATGATGTTACTGTATTCCAGTGGTGGTCTCTGGGGCTGGAGGGAGTGATGATGATGATGTTACTGTATTCCAGTGGTGGTCTCTGGGGCTGGGGAGAGTGATGATGATGATGTTACTGTATTCCAGTGGTGGTCTCTGGGGCTGGGAGAGTGATGATGATAATGTTACTGTATTCCAGTGGTGGTGATGATGATGTTACTGTATTCCAGTGGTGGTCTCTGGGGCTGGGAGAGATGATGATGATGATGTTACTGTATTCCAGTGGTGGTCTCTGGGGCTGGGAGAGTGATGATGATGATGTTACTGTATTCCAGTGGTGGTCTCTGGGGCTGGGAGAGTGATGATGATGATGTTACTGTATTCCAGTGGTGGTCTCTGGGGCTGGGAGAGTGATGATGATGATGATGTTACTGTATTCCAGTGGTGGTCTCTGGGGCTGGGGAGTGATGATGAGAGTTTACTGATGATGATGATGTTACTGTATTCCAGTGGTGGTCTCTGGGGCTGGGAGAGTGATGATGATGATGTTACTGTATTCCAGTGGTGGTCTAGGTGACTGGGAAGGTGATGAAGATGTTGAAGATGATGAAGATGCAGTGGTGACAGCAGCATTGGGGTGTTTGGGCCCACTGGGGGGGCTGTTAGCTCCAGAACTACAGCGGTACCAGAGACACATCAAAGGTGGGTCTGACCCCTGACCTCTTTACCCTTAACCCTTACCTATTTATCAAATCAAATGTTATTTGTTACATACACGTGTTTAGCAGATGTTATAGCGGGTGTAGCGAAATGCTTGTGCTTCTAGCTCCGACAGTGCAGTAATATCTAACAAGTAATTTAACAATTACACAACAGTACCCAATACACACAAAACTAGTAAGGAATGGGGATTTAAGATATATATATATATGGACAGTGGGGCGGCTCTGGTCCTGCATCAGTAGAGACCCGTCAGGAAGCATTTCACTGTTATTCCAGATGGAGAGGCCTGTGGGGCTGGGAGAGGCATGTTGTACTATGACATTCCAGTGAGAGGTCTGTTGTCTCCAGAAATTTCAGAGTGTAGGATTTTTATGATTTATTTGCAATTATGGTGGAAAAGAGTATTTGGGAGGAAACTGATGATTTACTGTACACAGCACCTGTAACTTCTGGGGCTGGGATGTGATGATGATGATGTACCCTAATACCTGTTTGAAGTTGTGTATCAGTATAAAGGACACCTGTGTCCACAACCTCAAACAGTCACACTCCAAATATCCACTGTGGCTGGCCAAGTGGAGCTGAACGGATGTCCCGCAAGATGTTAAATTGTACCTGCACCAGTGGGGTCTCTGCAATCTGTACCCCAGAGTGATGATGGTTATTTATGTAAATGTCCAACCAAGCATGACAGATGCTGATAATCTGTCTATGGTGGGGACCCTCAGGAAGATGATCATCACCCAGAAGATGATGAATGATCAAAGCAGTGGTGAGCAAATCCCAGTGTTTGAGCACGGGGGTCCTAGTTAGCTCCAGAGCTACAGCAAAGTTACAAAGACCAACCATCAAAGGTTGGTCTCTATGGCTGAGGACCCCGTCACCCTTTCACATTATATAGTATCAAATCAAATGTCCCCCTGTCCTGTCATCATGTAGAGTACATGTCCAGGAAGCATTTCACTGTGCTATAGAAATATGGCCAAGCCAGACAGAGCGGATTGGGAGAATGTCATCTAAGAAGACCCGTCAGGAAACCAAAATATAACTTTTTAATGGTAAAAACTCAACTCGTCGTGTTTGGCGGAGCTTCACCAAAGAATCCTGATGTTTGCATCCAAAGAAAACCATGCCTACTGTGAAGCATGGGGGTGGAATACATCATGTTATATTATATGCTGCCTGCAAAGGGACCAGGCGCTTGGTCCTGCATCATGTAGAGGACCCGTCAGGAAGCATGTTGAGATTTTATATAACCTATTCCCAAGCAATGACAGAGCGGCTTTGGTCCTGCAATCATGTAGAGGGTCTTTCGTCAGGAAGCATTTCACTGTTATATATATATATATATGGCCAAGCAATGACAGAGCGGCTTGGTCCTGTATCATGTAAGGTGTAGAGGACCAGTCAGGAAGCATTTCATGTTATATATATATATGGCCAAGCAATGACAGAGCGGCTTGGCCTCAAAACATCACTGTAGAGGACCCGTCAGGAATGGTTCACTGTTACCAGCAACAGTGTGTGAAAACCTTTTGGACTTATGTAGAGGACCCCGTCAGGAAGTTTGACCTGTGTCATTGCCAAACAAAGGGTATATAACATGGTATTGAGCAATGTTATTGACCAAATACTTATTGGTCCAAGCATAATTTGCAAGCGGCCTTGGATTAATCATCCTACAATGTGCATTTTCACTGGAATTTTTTTTCTCATTTTGTCTGTCATATTATATACCTATGGCCAAAAATGACAGAGCGGCTTGGTCCTGCATCATGTAGAGGGAGAACGTCACAAAGCATGGCTGACTGTTATATATATATATATGGCCAAGCAATGACAGAGCGGCTTGGTCCTGTATCATGTAGAGGACCCGTCAGGAAGCATTTCACTGTTATATATATATGGCCAAGCAATGACAGAGCGGCTTGGTCCTGCATCATGTAGAGGACCCGTCAGGAAGCATTTCACTGTTATATATATATATGGCCAAGCAATGACAGAGCGGCTTGGTCCTGTATCATGTAGAGGACCCGTCAGGAAGCATTTCACTGTTATATATATATATATATGGCCAAGCAATGACAGAGCGGCTTGGTCCTGCATCATGTAGAGGACCCGTCAGGAAGCATTTCACTGTTTGTTATATATATATATGGCCAAGCAATGACAGAGCGGCTTGGTCCTGTATCATGTAGAGGACCCGTCAGGAAGCATTTCACTGTTATATATATATATATATATATATGGCCAAGCAATGACAGAGCGGCTTGGTCCTGTATCATGTAGAGGACCCGTCAGGAAGCATTTCACTGTTATATATATATATGGCCAAGCAATGACAGAGCGGCTTGGTCCTGCATCATGTAGAGGACCCGTCAGGAAGCATTTCACTGTATATATATATATATGGCCAAGCAATGACAGAGCGGCTTGGTCCTGCATCATGTAGAGGACCCGTCAGGAAGCATTTCACTGTATATATATATATATAGAGATATATATTGATGGCCAAGCAATGACAGAGCGGCTTGGTCCTGTATCATGTAGAGGACCCGTCAGGAAGCATTTCGCTGTGCGTCGTATATATATATGGCCAAGCAATGACAGAGCGGCTTGGTCCTGTATCATGTAGAGAGGACCCGTCAGGAAGCATTTCACTGTTATATATATATGGCCAAGCAATGACAGAGCGGCTTGGTCCTGCATCATGCAGAGGACCCGTCAGGAAGCATTTCACTGTTATATATATATGGCCAAGCAATGACAGAGCGGCTTGGTCCTGTATCATGTAGAGGACCCGTCAGGAAGCATTTCACTGTTAGTCTACTCCCGTTGTTTACCAAGCATGTGACAGATAACATTTGATTCTCATCAAGGGTTAATGTTTGTACCCATTTTAGTTCTTTAGTCTAAACTCTGTTAGCACCCAGACACACTTCTGAGAGAGACTGGAATCCAATCTGTCATTTAAATGTGGAATGCTAGTAAGCCAGTTAGACGTCCAGGAAACTGGACCCAGTGTGTGTATACACTATACACAGTGCATTCGGAAAGTATTCAGACCCCTTGACGTTTTTTCCACATTTTGTTACGTTACAGCATTATTCTAAAATTGATTAAATTGTTTTTTTTCCTTATCAATCTACACAAAATACCCCATAATGACGAAGCAAAAACAGGTTTGTAGAAATGTTTGCTAATGTATGTAAAAAAAAAACTAGCTATTTTCAGGTCTCTCCAGAGATGTTAAATCGGGTTCAAGTCCGGGCTCTGGCTGGGCCACTCAAGGACATTCAGAGACTTGTCCCGAAGCCACTCCTGTGTTGTCTTGGCTGTGTGCTTAGGGTCGTTGTCCTGTTGGAAGTTGAACCTTCACCCCTCACCTCAGTCTCCCAGTCCCTGCCGCTGAAAAACATCCCTACAGCATTGGACACGCCTTTCCAAATCATGTCCAATCAATAGAATTTACCACAGGTGGACTCTAATCAAGTTGTAGAAACATCTCAAGGATGATCAATGAAAACAGGATACACCAGAGCTCAATTTCGAGTCTCATAGCAAAGGGTCTGAATACTTATGTAAATAAGGTATTTCTGTTTTTATTTTTTTCAAAAAACCTGTTTTCGCTTTGTCATTATGGGGTATTGTGTGTAGAATGAGGAAAACAAATAATTGAATCCATTTTAGAATAAGGCTGTCACAAAACAAAATGTGGAAAAAGTCAAGGGGTCTGAATACTTTCTGAATACTCTATAATTAGTCACCATTTGGCAGTCCGACAGATGTATCTGGGTTTGGCGGATGCCTGGATTACGCTACCTGCCCCAATGCATAGTGCCAACTGTAGAGTTAGGTGGAGGAGGAATAATGGTCTGGGGCTGTTTTCCATGGTTCGGGCTAGGCCCCTTAGTGAAGTGAAGGGAAATATTAACGCTACAGCATACAATGGTATTCTAGACGATTCTGTGCTTCCAACTTTGTGGCAACAGTTTGGGGAAGGCCCTTTCCTGTTTCAGCATGACGATGCCCCCTTGCACAAGAAATGGTTTGTCGAGATCGGTGTGGAAGAACTTGACTGGCCTGCACAGAGCCCTGACCTCAACCACATCGAACACCTTTGGGATGACTTGGAACGCCGACTGCGAGCCAGGCCTAATCGCCCAACATCAGTGCCCGACCTCACTAATGCTCTTGTGGCTGAATGGAAGCAAGTCCCCGCAGCAATGTTCCAACATCTAGTGGAAAGCCTTCCCAGAAGAGTGGAGGCTGTTATAGCAGCAAAGGGGGGAACCAACTCCATATTAAATGCCCATGATTTTGGAATGAGATGTTGGACGAGCAGGTGTCCATGTCCTACTGGTCATGTAGTGTATGTGGACCCTCAGAGTCCTGCTCTGCTCTCCTCTCCAGCCAAGACCCATTAGTTTAATGTAGTGGAAGTCAGTAATGTGTTATCTGGTCAGCTGCTGTTGGTCTCAGACCTGAAAAGACAAAGGAACATCTAAGTGTCTCTATATGAAAGGGAACCCCGTGGTCCTCTGTAGCTCAGCTGGTAGAGCACGGCGCTTGTAACGCCAAGGTAGTGGGTTCGATCCCCGGGACCACCCATACGTAAAAAAATGTATGCACACATGACTGTAAGTCGCTTTGGATAAAAGCGTCTGCTAAATGGCATATTATTAACATGGTGTCAGTACTGAGGTCATTTCTGGTTGGATTTGAATCTCTCATTCTTTCTCTCTCTCTCCCCTCTCCAGACCAGCGTGTGGGGGAGCAGGGGGTTAACATGGCAGACCTGAGTCCCGGGGCGGTAGGGGGTGTTGGGTCGGGGGGTGGCCGAGCGGAGCATCAAGCAGCCATCAACAGTATGATGCAGGAGAGGATGAGTACTGACATCAGCGCTCTGAAGAAACAGTACTCACGTATCAAGAGACATCAGCAACAACAGGCCAGGCAGCTGTACATTCACACAGGTAACACACAATCTGTCAACTCTATGCACGCAATATAGATGTGTTGATGGTGGTGTCTATATAGAGATGATGTGTTGATGGTGGTGTGTCTATAGATATAGAGATGATGTGTTGATGGTGGTGTGTCTATAGATATAGAGATGATGTGTTGATGGTGGTGTGTCTAGAGATAGAGATGATGTGTTGATGGTGGTGTGTCTATAGAGATGATGTGTTGATGATATGGATGATGTGTTGATGGTGGTGTGTCTATAGAGAGATGATGTGTTGATGGTGGTGTGTCTATAGAGATGATGTGTTGATGGTGGTGTGTCTATAGATATAGAGATGATGTGTTGATGGTGGTGTGTCTATAGAGATGATGTGTTGATGGTGGTGTGTCTATAGTCTATAGAGATGATGTGTTGATGGTGGTGTGTCTATAGAGATATGAGAGATGATGATGTGTTGATGGTGGTGTGTCTATAGAGATGATGTGTTGATGGTGGTGTCTATAGAGATGTGTTGATGGTGGTGTCTATAGAGATGATGTGTTGATGGTGGTGTGTCTATAGAGATGATGTGTTGATATAGAGATGATGTGTTGATGGTGGTGTGTCTATCTATAGAGATGATGTGTTGATGGTGGTGGTGTGTCTATAGATATAGAGATGATGTGTTGATGGTGGTGTGTCTATAGAGATGATGTGTTGATGGTGGTGTGTCTATAGATATGATGTGTTGATGGTGGTGTCTATAGATATAGAGATGATGTGTTGTGTGTGTGTCTATAGATATAGAGATGATGTGATGGTGGTGTGTCTAGAGAGATGATGTTGTGGTGGTGTGTCTATAGATAGAGATGATGTGTTGATGGTGGTGTGTCTATAGAGATGATGTGTTGATGGTGGTGGTGTGTCTATAGAGATGATGTGTTGATGGTGTGGTGTCTATATATAGAGATGATGTGTGTTGATGGTGGTGTGTCTATAGATATAGAGATGATGTGTCTTAGAGATGATGATGGTGGTGTGTCTATAGAGATGATGTGTTGATGGTGGTGTGTCTATAGAGATGATGTGTTGATGGTGGTGTGTCTATAGAGATGATGTGTTGATGGTGGTGTGTATAGATATAGAGATGATGTGTTGATGGTGGTGTGTCTATAGAGATGATGTGTTGATGGTGGTGTCTATAGAGATGATGTGTTGATGGTGGTGTGTCTATAGAGATGATGTGTTGATGGTGGTGTGTCTATAGATCTATGATGTGTTGATGGTGATGTGTTGATGGTGGTGTGTCTATAGAGATGATGTGTTGATGGTGGTGTGTCTATAGATATAGAGATGATGTGTTGATGGTGGTGTCTATAGATAGAGAGATGTTGGTGTTTGTGACCGTCTGTCTGTCAGGAAGAGCAGGCAGACCAGTTGTCCCCCAGGACGCCTCACATGGTTCTGACAGCCAGTATGGAGCGGGGGGTTTCTGGGCTGATGATAGGTGGTCTGGGGTTAATTGAGACAGTGGTGTAGCTGGTTGAGGGTTGGATGGTGCTGGCTCTTCTCTGTGCTTTGACTGACAGGAGAGTGTGTGTCTGGGCTGGTGGCTGCCCATCTAAACACGTCATCACCCAGTAGGAACCTACTACTTGTGTAACAGACTTACGTTGGATTTGGCTTCGGAGCTTCTATTCCCCAAACTATTTTTCTAACTCCCGGATGTGTCGGTCTTCAGTAATCAGGGCTCAAAGCTCCTTACAACTCAAAGCAGTATTTTATGTAACTGTGTAAGCTTCTTCATCTTGTTCCTGTGGTAAATGGAAGCTCTGAGTTTGGGGCGGAGCCAGAAAGATGTCTTAATGCTAGATGTTCTTATTGCTGGATGTGGAATCATCTTTATAATCATGTCATGCTGTGGTGCTGCAGTATGCAGACAAAACAGTGCCACACTGAGCTGACCTGTGTGTGTGTGTGTCTGTTCTCTCTGTAGACAGGTGTCCAGTCACCAGCGTGCTAGGGTCTCAGCTACGTCCCTCTCCTGTCGTCAACCACCTGTTGCTAGGCAGGAAGCCCAGGAACAGCCTGACACACCCTCCCTCCAGCCTGCTAGGCGCCCCCCAGGCACAGTCCAGCCCTGCCAACCCTGGCCCTAACCCCACCCCAAGGGGGGAGAGGGGGAGGAACCGACTGGTATCTCAGGCTGAAGACTGTCACAGCAGGGTGGGGTCCCCCTGGCGCGCCCACGTACGTGCCCACCGCAGGAACATAGCCCGAGCACGGGTACAGCTAGGGTTTGGCAACAGGTGGAGGAGGAGGAGGAGGAGGAGGACAGACACACTCATCAGACGAAGAAGGAGGAGGAGGAGGAGGACAGACACACTCATCAGACGAAGGAGGAGGAGGAGGAGGAGGACAGACACACTCATCAGACGAAGGAGGAGGAGGACAGACACACTCATCAGACGAAGGAGGAGGACAGACACACTCATCAGACGAAGGAGGAGGAGGAGGACAGACACACTCATCAGACGAAGGAGGAGGAAGGACAGACACACTCATCAGACGAAGGAGGAGGGAGGAGGACAGACACACTCATCAGACGGAGGAGGAGGAGGACAGACACACTCATCAGACGAAGGAGGAGGAGGAGGACAGACACACTCATCAGACGAAGGAGGAGGAGGAGAGAGATGGAGTGGGCGAGGGAAAGGCTGCTGATGATGAGGAGGAGGAGGAAGATGGTAGTCACCTCCCTGTGTCTCCTGCCCAGGCCTTCAGTAAGGAGGTGCCAGCTGTGGTGGAGAAGGAGGTGGAAGTGGAGGAGCACCTGGTGTCTCTAGAGCTGAAGTCTGGATCAGAACCAAAGGAGGAGAGACCCCACCTCCAGAGATGGAGTACCCTCCTCTGATGATAAACTATAGGAAGATGGTAGTCACCTCCCTGTGTCCACAGAGGCCTTCACCCCACCTGGAGGACAACCTCTCCTCTCTGGATCAACCAGACCCCACCTCCACTACCCTCCTCTCTAAACTATACCCCCTCTCCCACAGAGACCACCCCACCTCCACAACCCTCCTCTCCCACAGAGACCACCCCACCTCCACAACCCTCCTCTCCCACAGAGACCACCTCCCCAGACACACTACCCTCCTCTCCCACAGAGACCACCCCAGACACACTACCCTCCTCTCCCACAGAGACCACCCCAGACACACTACCCTCCTCTCCCACAGAGACCACCCCAGACACACTACCCTCCTCTCCCACAGAGACCACCCCAACTCCACTACCCTCCTCTCCCACAGAGACCACCCCAGACACACTACCCTCCTCTCCCACAGAGACCACCCCAGACACACTACCCTCCTCTCCCACAGAGACCACCCCAGACACACTACCCTCCTCTCCCACCATCCCAGAGCTGCCTGTCCCTGTCCTTCTTCCTCCTCCTCCTCCTCCATCACACCACCACCACCACCACCACAGTCAACAGTCTGACCCTCCAGTCTCCTCTCAGAACATCTACTGTATGAGACGCTCCCCAGGTGCACCTGTTTCCCCCTTTAACCCCCCCACCCCTGGTACACCGCTTACCCCCTCCCTCCCTCTCCTCCTGCCCCTCCGTGCCCCAGGACCGACCCAGGGCCTCCCCCCAGCAGGTGGCGTTCTCTCCCTTCCCCAGTGTGAAGCAGCACAGGAGGTCAGCTGCAGCCCGTAACCTGGGACTCTATGGCCCCACAGCCAGAACCCCCACGGTCCACTTCCCTCAGCTCAGCCTGACCCGTACCACCTCCACCGTCACCACCAGGAAGCGCTAGAGGGACCACGACTGACTGGCTCTGGCAGATACAGCCCGGTTCTTTCTGATGGTTCTGCTCTCTGGCAGATACAGCCCGGTTCTTTCTGATGGTTCTGGCTCTGGCAGATACAGCCCGGTTCTTTCTGATGGTCTGGCTCTGTACCTGAGAGAAACAGACGGAGTCAGTATGTGTCAGTATCCGCTATGGTCTGATCCACCGCTGTGTGTAGCGGTGTGGGTCACTGGGACAGAGGACGAGCTGCTGTGGACTGGGTCTGTCTGTGTGAACGTCATCATGGAACATCTCTGTCCTCATGTTATCTTCCCAGGTCAAGTTGTGTTGAACCCTTCAGCACCTTCCTCCTCTCTGCTGAGTTCTGTTTCTGTCCAATGTTTCTCCACAGTAAGACTCCATACTAAAAGATCCATAGACCATATTATGTCAATGATCTGATTGTATAGTTCTGTACAGTCTGAATGATCTGATTGTATAGTTCCCTACAGTCTGAATGATCTGATTGTATAGTTCCCTACAGTCTGAATGATCTGATTGTATTGTTCCCTACAGTCTGAATGATCTGATTGTATTGTTCCCTACAGTCTGAATGATCTGATTGTATTGTTCCCTACAGTCTGAATGATCTGATTGTATTGTTGGTAAAAGGACCCACACCATTCTGGGGCCAGAGGTCACTGCACTCCTAATAAAGAAAGTGAAAGGATGCTGTCGAGTGTTTTGTTTTATTTATCTAGATAAGGGCTCGATTCAATCTAGCGTGATTTACATTTAAAGGCAAAGTTCTGAGACTATAACGCAGACCTTCCGTGCTACGGATTGACTGTCTCGCCCAATTTCAGTGCTTTAGCGAGCTTGAAATTAAGATGATTTCCGCCGCCATATGCAGCGTTTACCGTAAATGCAGTCTCCACAAATGCGGAAACGTTGCCTTTAAACTTTAAATCACGCTATAGCGCTGAACCTAGGCGAAACGGATTGAATAAAGACCGAAGTCTCCTTGAGATAACGTCTATTTTTCCAGAGTGCATCATGTGACTCAACCTGGACGACTGTACAGAGGTTCAGGCCAAGTGGAATGCACAGATTCACAAAGGATTGGAAAGGTGTAAGGCTCTGTGATGACTTCAAAGAAGCTAGGATGCATTTGATTTTCTGATGTATTGAAACAGGGCCCTGGTAACTGTTTCCAAACCATGAATGATACGTGACTGTTGTTTAAAACCACTGTAGTGGTGTTAGGATGGAACGCCACAACTACTCCACCGGGGGGTAAAAGACACATTCATGTCCAAGCCAGTTTGGCCTTGGGTCTGTGTGAGAGGCCCATTTAGTGTGTGTGTGTGTGTGTGTGTGTGAGCCAGATGGGGAGAGGAGAAACGTTAGCAAGAGGAATGAAAACTTCACTTCACAGGATAAAGAGTGTGTGCGTGTAGCGTTTCATAAAGCGAAAGAATGTCCGATCTAGATGAGTGGGAATTAAACATGGAAAGTAATGAATCTCTTCCATTCACACACTGGTTATTATAGTTATCACTGCTATCCTCTTCATGACCACTAGATGGCAGAAGGACATCAGGAGGAGGTGGTGTGGAGGACATCAGGAGGAGGTGGTGTGGAGGACATCAGGAGGTGGTGGTGGTGTGGGGGGGAGGAGGAGGTGGTGGGTGGTGTGGGGGGACATCAGGAGGAGGTGGTGTGGGGGGGACACAGGAGGAGGAGGTGGTGTGTGGGGGATCAGGAGGGAGGTGGTGTGGGGGACATCAGGAGGAGGAGGTGTGGGGGACATCAGGAGGAGGAGGTGGTGTGTGGGGGACATCAGGAGGAGGTGGGTGTGGGGGACAGGAGGAGGAGGTGGTGTGGGGGACATCAGGAGGAGGAGGTGGTGTGGGGGACATCAGGAGGAGGTGGTGGTGTGGGGGACATCAGGAGGAGGTGGTGTGGGGGACATCAGGAGGAGGTGGGGTGTGGGGACATCAGGAGGAGGAGGTGTGGGGGACATCAGGAGGAGGTGGTGGTGTGGGGGACATCAGGAGGAGGTGGTGGTGTGGGGGACATCAGGAGGTGGTGGTGTGGGGGGACATCAGGAGGAGGAGGAGGTGGTGTGGGGGACATCAGGAGGAGGGTGGTGGTGTGGGGGACATCAGGAGGAGGTGGTGGTGTGGGGGACATCAGGAGGAGGAGGAGGAGGTGGTGGGGGACATCAGGAGGAGGAGGTGGTGTGGGGGACATCAGGAGGAGGAGGGTGGTGTGGGGGACATCAGGAGGAGGTGGTGTGGGGGACATCAGGAGGAGGAGGAGGTAGGTGTGTGGGGGACATCAGGAGGAGGAGGTGGTGTGGGGGACATCAGGAGGAGGGGGTGGTGTGGGGGACATCAGGAGGAGGAGGTGGGGGGGACATCAGGAGGAGGAGGGTGTGGGGGACATCAGGAGGAGGAGGTGGTGTGGGGGACATCAGGAGGAGGGGGTGTGGGGGACATCAGGAGGAGGAGGTGTGGAGGACATCAGGAGGAGGAGGTGGTGTGGGGGACATCAGGAGGAGGAGGTGGTGTGGGGGACATCAGGAGGAGGTGGTGTGGGGGACATCAGGAGTGGTGGTGGTGTGGGGGACATCAGGAGGAGGTGGTGTGGGGGACATCAGGAGGAGGTGGTGTGTGTGGGGGACATCAGGAGGAGGAGGTGGTGTGGGGGGACAGAGAGGAGGAGGAGGTGGTGTGGGGGACATCAGGAGGAGGAGGAGGTGTGGGGGACATCAGGAGGAGGAGGAGGTGTGGGGGACATCAGGGAGGAGGAGGTGTGGGGGACATCAGGAGGAGGAGGTGGTGTGGGGGGACATCAGGAGGAGGAGGTGGTGTGGGGGACATCAGGAGGAGGAGGTGGTGTGGGGGACATCAGGACATGGTGTGGGGGACCAGGAGGGAGGTGGTGTGGGGGACATCAGGAGGAGGTGGTGTGGGGGACATCAGGAGGAGGAGGTGGTGTGGGGACATCAGGAGGAGGTGTGTTGGTGGTTTGGGGGACATCAGGAGGAGGTGGTGTGGGGGACATCAGGAGGAGGAGGTGGGGGGGACATCAGGAGGAGGAGGTGGTGTGGAGGACATCAGGAGGGGGAGGGTGTGGGGGACATCAGGAGGAGGTGGTGGTGTGGAGGACATCAGGAGGAGGAGGAGGTGGTGTGGAGGACATCAGGAGGAGGAGGAGGTGGTGTGGGGTCAGAGAAGGACCCTATTCCCTATGGGGTGGACTACTCAGAGACGTGAGAATGGCACCCTATAGTATTTAGGGCACTACTTTAGACCAGAGAATGGCACCCTATTCCCCTATAGGTAGTGTCACTACGTTAGACCAGAGAATGGTACCCTATTCCCTATATAGAGCAGTACTTTTAGACCAGAGAATGGTGCGTACCTATTGGAGAGTCCTATACAGTAGGACCACTACTTTAGACCAGAGGAATGGCACCCTAGTACCTATATAGGCACTACTTTAGGTGAGAATGGTCCAGGACCCATGAGGAGTGCAGTAGAGTCAGAGCCGTGGTGAAGCAGTACCTATAGGAGGTGGAGAGTCAGAGATGTGGACCAGCGGTACCTATAGGAGGTGGAGAGTCAGAGACGTGGACCAGCGGTACCTATAGGAGGTGGAGAGTCAGAGACGTGGACCAGCGGTACCTATAGGAGGTGGAGAGTCAGAGACGTGGACCAGCGGTACCTATAGGAGGTGGAGAGTCAGAGACGTGGACCAGCCTATAGGGGTACCTATAGGAGGTGGAGAGTCAGAGACGTGGACCAGCGGTACCTATAGGAGGGGGAGAGTCAGAGACGTGGAGCAGCGGTACCTATAGGAGGTGGAGAGTCAGAGACGTGGACCAGCGGTACCTATCAGGATAGGAGGTGTGGGAGAGTCAGAGACGTGGACCAGAGACGGGTGGGTACCTATAGGAGGTGGAGAGTCAGAGACGTGGACCAGCGGTACCTATAGGAGGTGGAGAGTCAGAGTGGTGGACGGTTACCAGCGGTACCTATAGGAGGTGGTAGGAGGTCAGAGACGTGGAGCCAGCGGTACCTATAGGAGGGGGAGAGTCAGAGACGTGGAGCAGCGGTACCTATAGGAGGTGGAGAGTCAGAGACGTGGACCAGCAGTACCTATAGGAGGGGGAGAGTCAGAGACGTGGACCAGCAGTACCTATAGGAGGTGGAGAGTCAGAGACGTGGACCAGCGGTACCTATAGGAGGTGGAGAGTCAGAGACGTGGACCAGCAGTACCTATAGGAGGTGGAGAGTCAGAGACGTGGACCAGCAGTACCTATAGGAGGTGTGGAGAGTCAGAGGACGTGGGACCAGCAGTACCTATAGGAGGTGGAGAGTGTGGGAGACGTGGACCAGCAGTACCTATAGGAGGTGGAGAGTCAGAGACGTGGACCAGCAGTAACCTATAGGAGGTGGAGAGTCAGGAGACGTGGACCAGAGACGTGGACCAGTACCTATAGGAGGTGGAGAGTCAGAGACGTGGACCAGTGGGTACCTATAGGAGGGGGAGAGTCAGAGACGTGGACCAGCAGTACCTATAGGAGGTGGGAGGTCAGAGACGTGGACCAGCGGTCAGCGGTGGAAGTGTTGGTTATGGCGTTCTGAAGGAGTTTCCTTCCTCTTCCTCTGAGTCTGAAGACCTGAGAGTATGATAATAAGAGGTGGTATTCCAGTGATTTCTTCTGTTCCTAGATTAACTGCCAGAGACATCTGTCAGGAGGATAGTAGTAGTGGTAGGGTAGTGGTTAGTCAGTAGTGTAGTAGTAGTATAGTAGTAGTGGACAGTAGTAGCAGTATGTAGTAGTAAGTAGCAGTCTAGTAGTAGTAGTAGTAGTGATAGTAGTAGTAGTCAGTAGTAGGTTTTGTAGTGTTGTGGCGTCTCTCATGTCGTGATGTGTGTGTAGTCCTGTATTTTTAATCCGTCCCCCAGGAGGCCTTTTTGCCTTTTGGTAGGCCGTCATTGTAAATAATAATTTCTTCTTAACTGACTTGCCCTGGTTAAATAACGTTTATTTTTAAAAGTGGACCAGTAGAGGTACTTTAGACCAGGCCAGGACCGGTTTGAAGGGGGAACAGGGGTGTTGGGTGGGTGGGACAGATTGGTGTGTTGCCGTTCCTATAAGAGACTGGTTGGCTGCCCCCCCTCCTCCCTGCCAATGACCTCAGCGTCTCACGTCATTGTTAGACCAGAGTGTGTGTTGGATATTGACCCATAAGTCTTCAATGACAATATGAAACAGGAGTACATTAACCCTACTAGAACTACCACCGTGTCTACTGATGGGTAGAACTACTACTACCACCCTGTCTACTGATGGGTAGAACTACTACTTGGACCACCCTGTCTACTGATGGGTAGAACTACTACTACCACACCCTGTCTACTGATGGTAAGAACTACTACTAACCACCCTGTCCTACTGACTGATAGGGTAGACTACTACTACCAACCACCCTGTCTACTGATGGGTAGAACTACTACTACCACCCTGTCTACTGATGGGTAGAACTACTACTACTACCACCCTGTCTACCTGATGGGTAGAACTACTAAGTACGTACCACCCTGTCTACTGACTGATGGGTAGAACTACTACTACCACCCTGTCTACTGATGGGTAGAACTACTACTACCACCCTGTCTACTGATGGGTAGAACTACTACTACCACCCTGTCTACTGATGGGTAGAGAACTACTACTACCACCCTGTCTACTGACTGATGGGTAGAACTACTACTACCACCCTGTCTACTGATGGGTAGAACTACTACTACCACCCTGTCTACTGACTGATGGGTAGAACTACTACTACCACCCTGTCCACTGATGGGTAGAACTACTACTACCACCCTGTCACTGACTGATGGGAGAGTAACTACTACTACCACCCTGTCTACTGACTGATGGTAGAACTACTACTACCACCCTGTCTACTGATGGGTAGAACTACTACTACCACCCTGTTCTACTGATGGGTAGAACTACTACAGTCAGACCCTGTCTACTGATGGGTAGAGTCAACTACTACTACCACCCTGTCTACTGATGGGTAGAACTACTACTACCACCCTGTCTACTGATGGGTAGAACTACTACTACCACCCTGTCTACTGATGGGTAGAACTACTACTACCACCCTGTCTACTGATGCCGGGGTAGAACTACTACTACCACCCTGTCTACTGACTGATGGGTAGAACTACTACTACCACCCTGTCTACTGACTGATGGGGTAGAAGTTACTACTACCACCCTGTCTACTGACTGATGGTTAGAACTACTACTACCACCCTGTCTACTGATGGTAGTCCTGTAACTACTACTACCACCCTGTTAACTGATGGGTTAGAACTACTACTACCACCCTGTCTACTGACTGATGGGTAGAACTACTACTACCACCCTGTCTACTGACTGATGGGTAGAACTACTACTACCACCCTGTCTACTGACTGATGGGTAGAACTACTACTACCACCCTGTCTACTGACTGATGGGTAGAACTACTACTACTACCACCCTGTCTACTATAGGGGGTAGAACTACTGCTACCACCCTGTCTACTGATGGGTAGAACTACTACTACCACCCTGTCTACTGATGGTAGAACTACTACTACCACCCTGTCTACTGATGGGTAGAAACTACTACTACCACCCTGTCTACTGATGGGTAGAACTACTACTACCACACCCTGTCTACTGATGGGTAGAACTACTACTACCACCCTGTCTACTGATGGGTAGAACTACTACTACCACCCTGTCTACTGATGGGTAGAACTACTACTACCACCCTGTCTACTGATGGGTAGAACTACTACTACCACCCTGTCTACTGACTGATGGGTAGAACTACTACTACCACCCTGTCTACTGATGGGTAGAACTACTACTACCACCCCTGTCTACTGATGGGTAGAACTACTACTACCACCCTGTCTACTGATGGGTAGAACTACTACTACCACCCTGTCTACTGATGGGTAGAACTACTACTACCACCCTGTCTACTGACTGATGGGTAGAACTACTACTACACACCCTGTCTACTGATGGGTAGAACTACTACTACCACCCTGTCTACTGATGGGTAGAACTACTACTACCACCCTGTCTACTGACTGATGGGTAGAACTACTACTACCACCCTGTCTACTTACTGATGGGTAGAACTACTACTACCACCCTGTCTACTGATGGGTAGAACTACTACTACCACCCTGTCTACTGATGGGTAGAACTACTACTACCACCCTGTCTACTGATGGGTAGAACTACTACTACCACCCTGTCTACTGATGGGTAGAACTACTACTACCACCCTGTCTACTGATGGGTAGAACTACTACTACCACCCTGTCTACTGACTGATGGGTAGAACTACTACTACCACACCTGTCTACTGACTGATGGGTAGAACTACTACTACCACCCTGTCTACTGATGGGTAGAACTACTACTACCACCCTGTCTACTGATGGTAGAACTACTACTACCACCCTGTCTACTGACTGATGGGTAGAACTACTACTACCACCCTGTCTACTGACTGATGGGTAGAACTACTACTACCACCCTGTCTACTGATGGGTAGAACTACTACTACCACCCTGTCTACTGATGGTAGAACTACTACTACCACCCTGTCTACTGATGGGTAGAACTACTACTACCACCCTGTCTACTGATGGGTAGAACTACTACTACCACCCTGTCTACTGATGGGTAGAACTACTACTACCACCCTGTCTACTGACTGATGGGTAGAACTACTACTACCACCCTGTCTACTGACTGATGGGTAGAACTACTACTACCACCCTGTCTACTGATGATGGTAGAAACTACTACTACCACCCTGTCTACTGATGGGTAGAACTACTACTACCACCCTGTCTACTGATGGGTAGAACTACTACTACCACCCTGTCTACTGATGGGTAGAACTACTACTACCACCCTGTCTACTGACTGATGGGTAGAACTACTACTACCACCCTGTCTACTGATGGGTAGAACTACTACTACCACCCTGTCTACTGATGGGTAGAACTACTACTACCACCCCTGTCTACTGACTGATGGGTAGAACTACTACTACCACCCTGTCTGCTGATGGGTAGAACTACTACTACCACCCTGTCTACTGATGGGTAGAACTACTACTACCACCCTGTCTACTGACTGATGGGTAGAACTACTACTACCACCCTGTCTACTGACTGATGGGTAGAACTACTACTACCACCCTGTCTACTGATGGGTAGAACTACTACTACCACCCTGTCTACTGACTGATGGGGTAGAACTACTACTACCACCCTGTCTACTGACTGATGGTAGTAGTAGAACTACTACTACCACCCTGTCTACTGACTGATGGGTAGAACTACTACTACCACCCTGTCTACTGACTGATGGGGTAGAACTACTACTACCACCCTGTCTACTGATGGGTAGAACTACTACTACCACCCTGTCTACTGATGGGTAGAACTACTACTACCACCCTGTCTACTGATGGGTAGAACTACTACTACCACCCTGTCTACTGACTGATGGGTAGAACTACTACTACCACCCTGTCTACTGATGGGTAGAACTACTACTACCACCCTGTCTACTGATGGGTAGAACTACTACTACCACCCTGTCTACTGACTGATGGGTAGAACTACTACTACCACCCTGTCTACTGATGGGTAGAACTACTACTACCACCCTGTCTACTGACTGATGGGTAGAACTACTACTACTACCACCCTGTCTACTGATGGGTAGAACTACTACTACCACCCTGTCTACTACTGATGGGTAGAACTACTACTACCACCCTGTCTACTGATGGGTAGAACTACTACTACCACCCTGTCTACTGACTGATGGGTAGAACTACTACTACCACCCTGTCTACTGATGGGTAGAACTACTACTACCACCCTGTCTACTGACTGATGGGTAGAACTACTACTACCACCCTGTCTACTGATGGGTAGAACTACTACTACCACCCTGTCTACTGATGGGTAGAACTACTACTACCACCCTGTCTACTGATGGGTAGAACTACTACTACCACCCTGTCTACTGACTGATGGGTAGAACTACTACTAACCACCCTGTCTACTGATGGGTAGAACTACTACTACCACCCTGTCTACTGATGGGTAGTAGAACTACTACTATCACCCTGTCTACTGATGGGTAGAACTACTACTACCACCCTGTCTACTGATGGGTAGAACTACTACTACCACCCTGTCTACTGACTGATGGGTAGAACTACTACTACCACCCTGTCTACTGATGGGTAGAACTACTACTACCACCCTGTCTACTGATGGGTAGAACTACTACTACCACCCTGTCTACTAATGGGTAGAACTACTACTACCACCCTGTCTACTGATGGGTAGAACTACTACTACCACCCTGTCTACTGATGGGTAGAACTACTACTACCACCCTGTCTACTGATGGGTAGAACTACTACTACCACCCTGTCTACTGATGGGTAGAACTACTACTACCACCCTGTCTACTGATGGGTAGAACTACTACTACCACCCTGTCTACTGATGGGTAGAACTACTACTACTACCACCCTGTCTACTGACTGATGGGTAGAACTACTACTACCACCCTGTCTACTGATGGGTAGAACTACTACTACCACCCTGTCTACTGACTGATGGGTAGAACTACTACTACCACCCTGTCTACTGATGGGTAGAACTACTACTACCACCCTGTCTACTGATGGGTAGAACTACTACTACCACCTGTCTACTGACTGATGGGTAGAACTACTACTACCACCCTGTCTACTGATGGGTAGAACTACTACTACCACCCTGTCTACTGATGGGTAGAACTACTACTACCACCCTGTCTACTGATGGGTAGAACTACTACTACCACCCTGTCTACTGACTGATGGGTAGAACTACTACTACCACCCTGTCTACTGATGGGTAGAACTACTACTACCACCCTGTCTACTGATGGGTAGAACTACTACTACCACCCTGTCTACTGATGGGTAGAACTACTACTACCACCCTGTCTACTGATGGGTAGAACTACTACTACCACCCTGTCTACTGATGGGTAGAACTACTACTACCACCCTGTCCTACTGATGGGGTAGAACTACTACTACCACCCTGTCTACTGATGGGTAGAACTACTACTACCACCCTGTCTACTGACTGATGGGTAGAACTACTACTAACTACCCCACCCTGTCTACTGATGGGTAGAACTACTACTACCACCCTGTCTACTGATGGGTAGAACTACTACTACCCCCCCTGTCTACTGACTGATGGGTAGAACTACTACTACCACCCTGTCTACTGACTGATGGGTAGAACTACTACTACCACCCTGTCTACTGACTGATGGGTAGAACTACTACTATCACCCTGTCTACTGATGGGTAGAGGGGACCACTAGGGGACCTACATCACCCTGACCCTGTTCTCCTCTTCCCTGTCTAATGGGTAGAGGGGACCACTAGGGGACCTACATCACCCTGACCCTGTTCTCCTCTTCCCTGTCTACTGATGGGTAGAGGAGACCACTAGGGGACCTACATCACCCTGACCCTGTTCTCCTCTTCCCCTGTCTGATGGGTAGAGGGGGACCACTAGGGGACCTACATCACCCTGACCCTGTTCTCCTCTTCCCTGTCTACTGATGGGTAGAGGAGACCACTAGGGGACCTACACACCCTGACCCTGTTCTCCTCTTCCCTGTCTACTGATGGGTAGAGGGAGACCACTAGGGGACCTACATCACCCTGACCCTGTTCTCCTCTTCCCTGTCTGATGGGTAGAGGGGACCACTAGGGGACCTACATCACCCTGACCCTGTTCTCTCTCTTCCCTGTCTACTGATGGGTAGAGGAGACCACTAGGGGACCTACATCACCCTGACCCTGTTCTCCTCTTCCCTGTCTGATGGGTAGAGGAGACCACTAGGGGGACCTACATCACCCTGACCCTGTTCTCCTCTTCCCTGTCTACTGATGGGGTAGAGGAGACCACTAGGGGACCTACATCACCCTGACCCTGTTCTCCTCTTCCCTGTCTGATGGGTAGAGGAGACCACTAGGGGACCTACATCACCCTGACCCTGTTCTCCTCTTCCCTGTCTACTGATGGGTAGAGGGGACCACTAGGGGACCTACATCACCCTGACCCTGTTCTCCTCTTCCCTGTCTGATGGGTAGAGGAGACCACTAGGGGACCTACAATCACCCTGACCCTGTTCTCCTCTTCCCTGTCTACTGATGGGTAGAGGGGACCACTAGGGGACCTACATCACCCTGACCCTGTTCTCCTCTTCCCTGTCTGATGGGTAGAGGAGACCACTAGGGGACCTACATCACCCTGACCCTGTTCTCCTCTTCCCTGTCTACTGATGGGTAGAGGGGACCACTAGGGGACCTACATCACCCTGACCCTGTTCTCCTCTTCCCTGTCTACTGATGGGTAGAGGGGACCACTAGGGGACCTACATCACCCTGACCCTGTTTCTCCTCTTCCCTGTCTGATGGGTAGAGGAGACCACTAGGGGACCTACATCACCCTGACCCTGTTCTCCTCTTCCCTGTCTACTGATGGGTAGAGGGGACCACTAGGGGACCTACATCACCTGACCCTGTTCTCCTCTCTTCCCTGTCTGATGGGTAGAGGGGACCACTAGGGACCTACATCACCCTGACCCTGTTCTCCTCTTCCCTGTCTACTGATGGGTAGAGGGGACCACTAGGGGACCTACATCACCCTGACCCTGTTCTCCTCTTCCCTGTCTACTGATGGGTAGAGGGGACCTCTAGGGGACCTACATCACCCTGACCCTGTTCTCCTCTTCCCTGTCTACTGATGGGTAGAGGGGACCACTAGGGGACCTACATCACCCTGACCCTGTTCTCCTCTTCCCTGTCTACTGATGGGTAGAGGGGACCACTAGGGGACCTACATCACCCTGACCCTGTTCTCCTCTTCCCTGTCTACTGATGGGTAGAGGGGACCACTAGGGGACCTACATCACCCTGACCCTGTTCTCCTCTTCCCTGTCTGATGGGTAGAGGGGACCACTAGGGGACCTACATCACCCTGACCCTGTTCTCCTCTTCCCTGTCTGATGGGTAGAGGGGACCACTAGGGGACCTACATCACCCTGACCCTGTTCTCCTCTTCCCTGTCTACTGATGGGTAGAGGGGACCACTAGGGGACCTACATCACCCTGACCCTGTTCTCCTCTTCCCTGTCTACTGATGGGTAGAGGGGACCACTAGGGGACCTACATCACCCTGACCCTGTTCTCCTCTTCCCTGTCTACTGATGGGTAGAGGGGACCACTAGGGGACCTACATCACCCTGACCCTGTTCTCCTCTTCCCTGTCTACTGATGGGTAGAGGAGACCACTAGGGGACCTACATCACCCTGACCCTGTTCTCCTCTTCCCTGTCTAATGGGTAGAGGGGACCACTAGGGGACCTACATCACCCTGACCCCTGTTCTCCTCTTCCCTGTCTACTGATGGGTAGAGGAGACCACTAGGGGACCTACATCACCCTGACCCTGTTTCTCCTCTTCCTGTCTACTGATGGGTAGAGGAGACCACTAGGGGACCTACATCACCCTGACCCTGTTCTCCTCTTCCCTGTCTAATGGGTAGAGGAGACCACTAGGGGACCTACATCACCCTGACCCTGTTCTCCTCTTCCCCTCTCTACAGGAGCCATAGTGTATATTTAGGTCCCAGTCCGTGTTGTGAAGGAGGGTTGGGGTGTGTCCAGTCTGAGGGGGAGGTACAGGGTAATTGGCTCCTTGTTGTGTGAGGAGGAGAACCATCTGTGTCTGGGTGTTTTCCAGCATATCAAACTAGATCTATTTCATCTGGACAAAGGCCTTTTTGTTTAAAGACCTCTTTCTGAAGACCTCTTCATCTCTCTCACCTTTCCAATCCGTCGGTTCGCTTCTGGAGGATTCTCTACTGAGATCTAATAAAACCATTCATCTGTTTTGTAGTCTGACGGAAAATTACACTGGAAAACCAACATTTTCCTAATCTGTTTAATATGATCTATTAATCCATCACCCTATATGGACATGACATCTCCAGTATATCCTGTGGAACTGGACTGGTGCTGAGGACATGACATCTCCAGTATATCCTGTGGAACTGGACTGGTGCTGAGGACATGACATCTCCAGTATATCCTGTGGAACTGGACTGGTGCTGAGGACATGGCATCTCCAGTATATCCTGTGGAACTGGACTGGTGCTGAGGACATGACATCTCCAGTATATCCTGTGGAACTGGACTGGTGCTGAGGACATGACATCTCCAGTATATATCCTGTGGAACTGGACTGGTGCTGAGGACATGACATCTCCAGTATATCCTGTGGAACTGGACTGGTGCTGAGGACATGACTGGTACAGGTTGCTGTCAGTCGGTCAGGCTGATCTCTCTGGAGACAAACTAGAGGAAGAAAACAAACCGATTTAACTCGGTTATCTAACAAGCCCCTAGCCAGTCTCACTCACACACACAACCCTAGACAGCCCCTAGCCAGTCTCACACACCCCTACATATTCCCACAACCCTGCGCGGCCCCTAGTCAGTCATATACAGTAAATAGCCTGTAAAGACCTGACTCTGGAGAGGAGATGGTAACGGAGAGGCATCAGGAGTCTCAGGGGAGAGCTGTCGCCAGCTGTTTCTCAAACATTGAACAAGACTCCTAGACGCTCTCACACAGAGAAACACAGTGACACACTGAGGGATGCAGACATCTCCAGGGAGGAGACTGCAGACAGACAGACATCTGCAGAGAGACAGACAGACAGGACATACATTACTGTGCTAAACTACTGTCTCCTGTGGCAACCTATTCCCTATCTAGAGCCCTATGGGCCCTGCTTAAATGGAGTGCACTATTAAGGGAATAGGTTGCAATGTAGAGGTCGGGTGAAGGTTAGGAGGAGGGAGGGGTAGGGTGTCCCCTCAGAGCTGAAAGTTAGGAGGAGGAGGGGTAGGGTGTCCCCTCAGAGCTGAAGGTAAGGAGCAGGGAGGGGAGGGTGTCCCCTCAGAGCTGAAGGTGAGGGGGAGGGAGGGTTGGGTGTCCCCTCAGAGCTGAAGGTTAGGAGGAGGGAGGGGAGGGTGTCCCCTCAGAGCTGAAGGTGAGGAGGAGGGAGGGTTGGGTGTCCCCTCAGAGCTGAAAGTAAGGAGGAGGGAGGGTTGGGTGTCCCCTCAGAGCTGAAGATAAGGAGGAGGGAGGGGAGGGTGTCCCCTCAGAGCTGAAGGTGAGGAGGAGGGAGGGGAGGGTGTCCCCTCAGAGCTGAAGGTGAGGAGGAGGGAGGGGAGGGTGTCCCCTCAGAGCGGAAGGTAAGGAGGAGGGAGGGGAGGGTGTCCCTCAGAGCTGAAGGTGTGGAGGAGGGAGGGGAGGGTGTCCCCTCAGAGCTGAAGGTGAGGAGGAGGGAGGGTTGGGTGTCCCCTCAGAGCTGAAGGTGAGGAGGAGGGAGGGGAGGGTGTCCCCTCAGAGCTGAAGGTGAGGAGGAGGGAGGGGAGGGTGTCCCCTCAGAGCTGAAGGTGAGGAGGAGGGAGGGTTGGGTGTCCCCTCAGAGCTGAAGATAAGGAGGAGGGAGGGTTGGGTGTCCCCTCAGAGCTGAAGATAAGGAGGAGGGAGGGTTGTTTTGTCCCCTCAGAGCTGAAGGTGAGGAGGGAGGGAGGGTTGGGGTGTCCCCTCAGAGCTGAAGGTGAGGAGGAGGGAGGGGAGGGTGTCCCCTCAGAGCTGAAGATAAGGAGGAGGGAGGGTAGCGTGTCCCCTCAGAGCTGAAGGTAAGGATGAGGGAGGGGAGGGTGTCCCCTCAGAGCTGAAGGTGAGGAGGAGGGAGGGGAGGGTGTCCCCTCAGAGCTGAAGGTGAGGAGGAGGGAGGGGTAGGGTGTCCCCTCAGAGCTGAAGGTGAGGAGGAGGGAGGGGAGGTGTCCCCTCAGAGCTGAAGGTAAGGGAGGAGGGAGGGTAGCGTGTCCCCTCAGAGCTGAAGGTGAGGAGGAGGGAGGGGAGGGTGTCCCCTCAGAGCTGAAGGTGAGGGGGAGGGAGGGTTGGGTGTCCCCTCAGAGCTGAACGTTAGGAGGAGGGAGGGGAGGGTGTCCCCTCAGAGCTGAAGGTAAGGAGGAGGGAGGGTAGCGTGTCCCCTCAGAGCTGAAGGTGAGGAGGAGGGAGGGGAGGGTGTCCCCTCAGAGCTGAAGGTGAGGGGGAGGGAGGTTTGGGTGTCCCCTCAGAGCTGAACGTTAGGAGGAGGGAGGGGAGGGTGTCCCCTCAGAGCTGAAGGTGAGGAGGAGGGAGGGTTGGGTGTGTCCCTCAGAGCTGAAGATAAGGAGGAGGGAGGGGAGGGTGTCCCCTCAGAGCTGAAGGTGAGGAGGAGGGAGGGGAGGGTGTCCCCTCAGAGCTGAACGTTAGGAGGAGGGAGGGGAGGGTGTCCCCTCAGAGCTGAAGGTGTGGAGGAGGGAGGGGAGGGTGTCCCCTCAGAGCTGAAGGTGAGGAGGAGGGAAGTTGGGGTGTCCCCTCAGAGCTGAAAATAAGGAGGAGGGAGGGTTGGGTGTCCCCTCAGAGCTGAAGATAAGGAGGAGGGAGGGTTGTTTGTCCCCTCAGAGCTGAAGGAGGAGGAGGGAGGGAGGGGTGGTCCCCTCAGAGCTGAAGGTGAGGAGGAGGAGGGAGGGGAGGGTGTCCCCTCAGAGCTGAAGGTGAGGAGGAGGGAGGGGAGGGTGTCCCCTCAGAGCTGAAGATGAGGAGGAGGGAGGGTAGCGTGTCCCCTCAGAGCTGAAGGTAAGGATGAGGGGAGGGGAGGGTGTCCCCTCAGAGGAGGAGGGAGGGGAGTGTGTCCCCTCAGAGCTGAAGGTAAGGAGGAGGGAGGGTTGGGTGTCCCCTCAGAGCTGAAGTTGAGGAGGAGGGAGGGTTGGGTGTCCCCTCAGAGCTGAAGCTGAGGAGGAGGGAGGGGAGGGTGTCCCCTCAGAGCTGAAGGTGAGGAGGAGGGATGGTAGCGTGTCCCCTCAGAGCTGAAGGTTGGGAGGAGGGAGTGTAGGGTGTCCCCTCAGAGCTGAAGGTGAGGAGGAGGGAGGGTTGGGTGTCCCTCAGAGCTGAAGGTGAGGAGGAGGGAGGGGTAGGGTGTCCCCTCAGAGCTGAAGGTGAGGAGGAGGGTAGGGTGTCCCCTCAGAGCTGAAGATATGGAGGAGGGAGGGTAGGGTCTTGTTTTACATCAGTGTTCCTCAGTGTGAGCACCAACATTAGATTACTATTAGGCTGTAACAGTCTATTCCCATCTAACAGGGATGCTAGTGGACAATGGGATCTTAGTTATAGAGGGGATGGCTGCTGGCGGGACAGAGGGCGACGACGTCACAGCTCTTATAACAGACCACATGGACCCCAGTTAACACTACAGTCTCTCTGTCTGGACCAGGATCAACACTGACACTAAGGACAGTCTGTCTGGACCAGGATAAACACTGACACTAAGGACAGTCTCTCTGTCTGGACCAGGATAAACACTGACACTAAGGACAGTCTCTCTGTCTCTTGTTTGCAACAAGGCACTATAAAACTATTTCAAAAAATGTGGCAAAGCAATTAACTTTTTGTCCTGAATACAAAGTGTTGTGTTTGGGGCAAATCCAATACAACACATTACTGAGTACCATTCTCCATATTTTCAAGCATAGTGGTGGCTGCATCATGTTATGGGTATGCTTGTAATAGTTAAGGACTGGGGAGTTTTTCAGGATAAAAAAGAAACTGAATGGAAGTAAGCACAGGCAAAATCCTAGAGGAAAATCTGGGACAGGGGAGGTTAGTGTTATTTCTTTTGGAACAGGGGAGGGTAATGTGTTATGTCTTGGGAACAGGGGAGGGTAATGTGTTATTTATTGGGAACAGGGGAGGGTAATGTGTTATTTCTTGGGAACGGGAGGGTAGTGTGTTATTTCTTGGGAACAGGGGAGGGTAGTGTGTTATATATCTTGGGAACAGGGGAGGGTAATGTGTTATTTCTTGGGAACGGGAGGGTAGTGTGTTATTTCTTGGGAACAGGGGAGGGTAGTGTGTTATTTCTTGGGAACGGGAGGGTAGTGTGTTATTTCTTGGGAACAGGGGAGGGTAGTGTGTTATGTCTTGGGAACAGGGGAGGGTAGTGTGTTATTTCTTGGGAACAGGGGAGGGTAGTGTGTTATTTCTTGGGAACAGGGGAGGGTAATGTGTTATTTCTTGGGGAACGGGAGGGTAGTGTGTTATTTCTTGGGAACAGGGGAGGGTAGTGTGTTATATCTTGGGAACAGGGGAGGGTAATGTGTTATTTCTTGGGAACAGGGGAGGGTAATGTGTTTATTTCTTGGGGAACGGGAGGGTAGTGTGTTATTTCTTGGGAACAGGGGAGGGTAGTGTGGTTATTTATTTGGGAACAGGGAGGGTAGTGTGTTATTTATTGGGAAACAGGGGAGGGTAATGTGTTATTTCTTGGGAACAGGGGAGGGTAATGTGTTATTTCTTGGGAACAGGGGAGGGTAATGTGTTATTTCTTGGGAACAGGGGAGGGTAATGTGTTATTTATTGGGAACAGGGAGGGTAATGTGTTTATTTCTTTGGGAACAGGGGAGGGTAATGTGTTATTTCTTGGGAACAGGGGAGGGTAATGTGTTATTTATTGGGAACAGGGGAGGGTAATGTGTTTATTTCTTGGGAACAGGGGAGGGTAGTGTGTTATTTATTGGGAACAGGGGAGGGTAGTGTGGTTATTTATTGGGAACAGGGGAGGGTAGTGTGCTATTTATTGGGAACAGGGGAGGGTATTGTGTTATTTCTTAGGAACAGGGGAGGGTAGTGTGTTTATTTCTTGGGGAACAGGGGAGGGTAGTGTTTTATTTCTTGGGAACAGGGGAGGGTAATGTGTTATTTATTTGGAACAGGGGAGGGTAGTGTTGTATTTTCTTTGGAACAGGGGAGGGTAATGTGTTATTTCTTAGGAACAGGGGAGGGTAGTGTGTGTTATTTATTGGGAACAGGGGAGGGTAATGTGTTATTTCTTGGGAACAGGGGAGGGTATTGTGTTATTTCCCTGGTTTATATTCTCTTTTGCAGGTTTTACTATATCATGTTTTCCCACCTAGCCACATGTCCTCATCTGCTTGTTTTGGTACTTCCCTTTTGCACTACCCTTTTCCATTTGCTAACTTTGGTGATCTGAAAAAATCATAGTCAATCGATCAATAATATAATAATACTTTTAGCAAAAATGTTTATTTTCAATTTACAATCTGTAGAAACAATGAGAATAGAAGGGTTCAGAACTTTTGTAAAACATCACAGCACAGATGAAAAATATATGGCAAATAGAAATCCAATATGGATGGTGTTAAGAGATAGATGGGAGGTGTTGAATGGAGTTGAAGGATGGGACTAATAATAACTAACAACAACTAATAACAAGATAACTAATGTAAAGCATACTGTGTCCATAATAAGTATATAGGTTATAGGTTGAGAGCTTTTGGGAAAGAGCACAGTTAGAAAGATATGGCATATAGAAGCAAACCGGATGGACATCATGAAAATGATCGGAGAGGTTGAGGGTAGAGGAAGTTCAGGAGTAAAAACAAACAAAATAGAATTATTGTCAAATTCACTGTGTCCATAAAATTTATATAGTATGTATAAGCTGGAAGTAGAGGCCTATGCATTGTTGTTCACTAGTTTACTCCCATTAGGGAAGGGGTGACCCTCAACACAGGGGCACCTCAGGGTGCGTGCTTAGTCCCCTCCTGTAATCCCAGTTCACCCACAACTGTGTGGACACGAACGACAACTCCAACACCAGCATTAAGTTTGCAGACGACACGACGGTGATGGACCTGATCACCGACGACGATGAGACAGCCTATAGGTAGGAGGTCAGACACCTGGCAGTGTGGTGCCAGGACAACAATCTCAACGTGAGCAAGACAAAGGAGATGATCGTGGACTACAGGAAAAGGAGGGCCGAGCACGCCCCATTCATATCGACGGAGCTGTAATGGAGAAGGTCGAGATCTTCAAGGTCCTTGGTGTCCACATCACTAAGGACCTACCGTGGTCCAAACACACCAACACAGTCGCGAGGAATAGGGGCACGACAATGCTTATTCCACCTCAGGAGGCTGAAAATATTTGGCACGGGTCCTCAGATCCTCAAAAAGTACTACAGCTGCACCATCAAGATCATCCTGACTGGTTGCGACACCGCCTGGTATTGCAACTGCTCTGCATCCGACCACCAGGCTCTACAGAGGGTAGTGCGTACGGCCCAGTACATCACTGGGGCCGAGCTCCCTGCCATCCAGGACCCTCTATACCAGGCGGTGTCAGAAGAAGGCCCACATTTTTTTCAAAGACTCCAGCCACATTTTTACATTTTAGTCATTTAGCAGACGCTCTTATCCAGAGCGACTTACAGTTAAGTGAGTGCATACATTTTTCATACTGGCCCCCCGTGGGAATCGAACCCACAACCCTGGCGTTGCAAGCGCCATGCTCTACCAACTGAGTTACACGGGGCACCCAAGTCATAGACTGTTCTCTCTGCTACAGCACGGCAAGCAGTACAAATGCACCAAGTCTGGAACCAACTGGACCCTCAACAGCCTCTACCCCAAGCCATAAGACTGCTAAATAGTTAGTCCGGGTAGCTTTTTCGTTTAATATTTAACTATCTGCACTGACCCTTTTTGCACTAACTTTTTTTGACTCATCACATACGCTGCTGTTTACTATCTGTCACTGTATTCCTAGTTATTTGTACATATCTAGCTGCACATGGACTCGGTACTGGTACTCCGTGTATATAGCCAAGTTATCATGGACTCGGTACTGGTACTCCGTGTATATAGCCAAGTTATCATGGACTCGGTACTGTACTACTCCGTGTATAGAGCCTAGTTATCATGGACTCGTTACTGGTACTCCGTGTATATAGCCAAGTTATCATGGACTCGGTACTGGTACTCCGTGTATATAGCCAAGTTATCATGGACTCGTTACTGGTACTCCGTGTATATAGCCAAGTTATCATGGACTCGGTACTGGTACTCCGTGTATATAGCCAAGTTATCATGGACTCGTTACTGGTACTCCGTGTATATAGCCAAGTTATCGTTACTCATTGTGTATCTATTATTACTTTTTATTATTATTTCTCTATTTTCTTTCTCTCTGCATTGTTGGGAAGGGCCTCCGTGTATATAGCCTAGTTATCATGGACTCGGTACTGGTACTCCTCTGCATTGTTGGGAAGGGCCTCCGTGTATATAGCCTAGTTATCATGGACTCGGTACTGGTACTCCTCTGCATTGTTGGGAAGGGCCTCCGTGTATATAGCCTAGTTATCATGGACTCGGTACTGGTACTCCTCTGCATTGTTGGGAAGGGCCTCCGTGTATATAGCCTAGTTATCATGGACTCGGTACTGGTACTTCCGTGTATATAGCCTAGTTATCATGGACTCGGTACTGGTACTCCTCTGCATTGTTGGGAAGGGCCCGTAAGAAAACACTTCACTGTTATTACACACCTGTTCTTTAGAAATGTATGTGATGAATACAATTTGATTGATTTGATTTTGATAGGGAACAGGGTGCCATTTCAGAGGCAGAGAATGGTTTCCGAATCCAAAAGCAAAGTTTTTGTTTTTTGCTGAACAGTTAATCAAATGGCTTCCCGGACTATGTCCATTGACCCCATTCTTTTCTTTCACTGGACTCTAACCACACACTCAAACATACTACACTGTCACACACACACACACACGTATACAGTACATATTGACGCCTCACTCACTCACTCACTCACTCACTCACTCACTCACTCTACACTCACATTCCTTCACATTCTTCACATTCTTCACACGCTCGCTGCTGCTAGTCTGCTTATTATCTATGCATGTTCACTTTACACCTACCTACATGTACATATTACCTCCATTACCTCGACTACCCATTACCCCTGCCCATTGACTCAGTACCAGATCTGAAACAGAACGACGATGGCCTGGTCCCAGATCTGAAACAGAACGACGATAGCCTGGTCCCAGATCTGAAACAGAACGAAGATAGCCTGGTCCCAGATCTGAAACAGAACGACGATGGCCTGGTCCCAGATCTGAAACAGAACGACGATAGCCTGGTCCCAGACCTGTTTTTGCTCTAACTCTATTGCTGTCAGTGTAAAGCTAGAACCCAGGCTAGAACCCAGGCTAGAACTAGGATGCCTTGGTTCAGATGACTGTGACCCTCAGATAGAGAGGAAGGATGTCGTTACAGAACTGACCCTCAGATAGAGAGGAAGGATGTTGTTACAGAACTGACCCTCAGATAGAGAGGAAGGATGTTGTTACAGAACTGACCCTCAGATAGAGAGGAAGGATGTCGTTACAGAACTGACCCTCAGATAGAGAGGAAGGATGTCGTTACAGAACTGACCCTCAGATGGAGAGGAAGGATGTTGTTACAGAACTGACCCTCAGATAGAGAGGAAGGATGTCGTTACAGAACTGACCCTCAGATAGAAAGGAAGGATGTTGTTACAGAACTGACCCTCAGATAGAGAGGAAGGATGTCGTTACAGAACTGACCCTCAGATAGAGAGGAAGGATGTCGTTACAGAACTGACCCTCAGATGGAGAGGAAGGATGTTGTTACAGAACTGACCCTCAGATAGAGAGGAAGGATGTCGTTACAGAACTGACCCTCAGATAGAAAGGAAGGATGTTGTTACAGAACTGACCCTCAGATAGAGAGGAAGGATGTTGTTACAGAACTGACCCTCAGATAGAGAGGAAGGATGTCGTTACAGAACTGACCCTCAGATAGAGAGGAAGGATGTCGTTACAGAACTGACCCTCAGATAGAGAGGAAGGATGTTGTTACAGAACTGACCCTCAGATAGAGAGGAAGGATGTTGTTACAGAACTGACCCTCAGATAGAGAGGAAGGATGTTGTTACAGAACTGACCCTCAGATAGAGAGGAAGGATGTTGTTACAGAACTGACCCTCAGATAGAGAGGAAGGATGTTGTTATAGAACTGATGGATTAACATCATGTGTCATAACCAGTGAGTGGGATTGAACAGCAGACACATGAACACACACACACACACACACACACACACACACACACACACACACACACACACACACACGCACACACACGCCCTCTCTGATCAGACAGTGTTTAACCGTCCCGTCTCTTCGGAGCGGAAGGCAGGAAGGAGGGAAGTGTTCCCTGTGTGATGTCACACTGGGATTAAGACCCACCCACCACCTCTCTGATAGATTATCTTTACATTAGGACAGACAGACCAACCCGACCCGTGGGTTACACCTCTCATACACACTACAGTCCTCTCCTCCATCTCACACACACACACGGTCACACACACCCCCTTCTCACTGCTCCCTGCTCAGGGCCATCCCTGCTGTGTGGCTGAGAAAGGGGATAATCCCTGCAGGCCTGAGAAAGAGAGACAGGAAGAGAGAGAAAGTGAAGGGGGTGAGTGAATCCGAGAGAGGGAGTGAATGACAGAGAGAGGGAGAAAGACTGAGTGAGTCAGAGAGAGTGACAGAGTGAATGAGAGAGGTAGAGAGATGGTGAATGAGGTAGCGAGAGAGGTAGAGCAGGATAGTGTGATTTAATGTTCCAGTCCATTTCCTGTGGATTACAAAGTGATGCGTGGAGAAGCCTTCCCCAAGAGGAAGTATCCAATTATGGAGCTTTTCACTGAAGAGACACAACAAGCTCAGGAGTGTGTGTTTGTGTATGTCTGTGTGTCTGTGTGTGTGTGTGTGTGTGTGTGTGTGTGGGGGGGGGGGGTTAAGGGGTTTATAGTGAGTGTGCATCAGTGCTCTGAACACAGCGTGGGTGGATGGCAGTACAGAAAGGCCTCTCCCTCTTAATCCCATCCATCATCCATCTGACAGACTGGGATGGTGCTGTACCCTGACTGACAGACTGACTGGGATGGTGCTGTACCCTGACTGACTGACTGACTGGGATGGTGCTGTACCCTGACTGACAGACTGACTGGGATGGTGCTGTACCCTGACTGACAGACAGACTGGGATGGTGCTGTACCCTGACTGACAGACAGACTGGGATGGTGCTGTACCCTGACTGACAGACAGACTGGGATGGTGCTGTACCCTGACTGACTGACAGGCTGGGATGGTGCTGTACCCTGACTGACAGACTGACTGGGATGGTGCTGTACCCTGACTGACTGACTGGGATGGTGCTGTACCCTGACTGACTGACTGGGATGGTGCTGTACCCTGACTGACTGACTGGGATGGTGCTGTACCCTGACTGACTGACTGGGATGGTGCTGTACCCTGACTGACTGACAGACTGGGATGGTGCTGTACCCTGACTGACTGACTGGGATGGTGCTGTACCCTGACTGACTGACTGACTGGGATGGTGCTGTACCCTGACTGACTGACAGACTGGGATGGTGCTGTACCCTGACTGACAGACTGACTGGGATGGTGCTGTACCCTGACTGACAGACAGACTGGGATGGTGCTGTACCCTGACTGACTGACAGACTGGGATGGTGCTGTACCCTGACTGACTGACAGACTGGGATGGTGCTGTACCCTGACTGACTGACTGACTGGGATGGTGCTGTACCCTGACTGACAGACAGACTGGGATGGTGCTGTACCCTGACTGACAGACAGACTGGGATGGTGCTGTACCCTGACTGACTGACAGGCTGGGATGGTGCTGTACCCTGACTGACAGACTGACTGGGATGGTGCTGTACCTGACTGACTGACAGACTGACTGGGATGGTGCTGTACCCTGACTGACTGACTGGGATGGTGCTGTACCCTGACTGACAGACTGACTGGGATGGTGCTGTACCCTGACTGACTGACTGACTGGGATGGTGCTGTACCCTGACTGACAGACTGACTGGGATGGTGCTGTACCCTGACTGACTGACTGACTGGGATGGTGCTGTACCCTGACTGACTGACAGACTGGGATGGTGCTGTACCCTGACTGACAGACTGACTGGGATGGTGCTGTACCCTGACTGACTGACAGGCTGGGATGGTGCTGTACCCTGACTGACAGACTGACTGGGATGGTGCTGTACCCTGACTGACAGACAGACTGGGATGGTGCTGTACCCTGACTGACTGACTGACTGGGATGGTGCTGTACCCTGACTGACTGACAGACTGGGATGGTGGTGTACCCTGACTGACTGACAGGCTGGGATGGTGCTGTACCCTGACTGACAGACTGGGATGGTGCTGTACCCTGACTGACAGACAGACTGGGATGGTGCTGTACCCTGACTGACTGACTGACTGGGATGGTGCTGTACCCTGACTGACAGACTGGGATGGTGCTGTACCTTGACTGACTGACAGACTGGGATGGTGCTGTACCCTGACTGACAGACTAGGATGGTGCTGTACCCTGACTGACAGACTGGGATGGTGCTGTACCCTGACTGACTGACAGACTGGGATGGTGCTGTACCCTGACTGACTGACTGACAGGCTGGGATGGTGCTGTACCCTGACTGACAGACTGGGATGGTGCTGTACCCTGACTGACAGACAGACTGGGATGGTGCTGTACCCTGACTGACAGACTGACTGGGATGGTGCTGTTCCCTGACTGACAGACAGACTGGGATGGTGCTGTACCCTGACTGACAGACTGGGATGGTGCTGTACCCTGACTGACTGACTGACTGGGATGGTGCTGTACCCTGACTGACAGACTGACTGGGATGGTGCTGTACCCTGACTGACAGACAGACTGGGATGGTGCTGTACCCTGACTGACAGACAGACTGGGATGGTGCTGTACCCTGACTGACTGACTGGGATGGTGCTGTACCCTGACTGACTGACAGACTGGGATGGTGCTGTACCCTGACTGACTGACTGACTGGGATGGTGCTGTACCCTGACTGACAGACAGACTGGGATGGTGCTGTACCCTGACTGACTGACAGACTGGGATGGTGCTGTACCCTGACTGACAGACAGACTGGGATGGTGCTGTACCCTGACTGACAGACAGACTGGGATGGTGCTGTACCCTGACTGACTGACAGGCTGGGATGGTGCTGTACCCTGACTGACAGACTGACTGGGATGGTGCTGTACCCTGACTGACTGACTGGGATGGTTCTGTACCCTGACTGACTTACTGACTGGGATGGTGCTGTACCCTGACTGACTGACAGACTGGGATGGTGCTGTACCCTGACTGACAGAGTGGGATGGTGCTGTACCCTGACTGACTGACAGACTGGGATGGTGCTGTACCCTGACTGACTGACAGACTGGGATTGTGCTGTACCCTGACTGACAGACTGGGATGGTGCTGTACCCTGACTGACAGACTGACTGGGATGGTGCTGTACCCTGACTGACAGACAGACTGGGATGGTGCTGTACCCTGACTGACTGACTGACTGGGATGGTGCTGTACCCTGACTGACTGACAGACTGGGATGGTGCTGTACCCTGACTGACTGACAGGCTGGGATGGTGCTGTACCCTGACTGACAGACTGACTGGGATGGTGCTGTACCTGACTGACAGACAGACTGGGATGGTGCTGTACCCTGACTGACTGACTGACTGGGATGGTGCTGTACCCTGACTGACTGACAGACTGGGATGGTGCTGTACCCTGACTGACTGACAGGCTGGGATGGTGCTGTACCCTGACTGACAGACTGGGGGATGGTGCTGTACCCTGACTGACAGACAGACTGGGATGGTGCTGTACCCTGACTGACTGACTGACTGGGATGGTGCTGTACCCTGACTGACTGACAGACTGGGATGGTGGTGTACCCTGACTGACTGACAGGCTGGGATGGTGCTGTACCCTGACTGACAGACTGGGATGGTGCTGTACCCTGACTGACAGACAGACTGGGATGGTGCTGTACCCTGACTGACTGACTGACTGGGATGGTGCTGTACCCTGACTGACAGACTGGGATGGTGCTGTACCCTGACTGACTGACAGACTGGGATGGTGCTGTACCCTGACTGACAGACTGGGATGGTGCTGTACCCTGACTGACAGACTGGGATGGTGCTGTACCCTGACTGACTGACAGACTGGGATGGTGCTGTACCCTGACTGACTGACAGGCTGGGATGGTGCTGTACCCTGACTGACAGACTGGGATGGTGCTGTACCCTGACTGACAGACAGACTGGGATGGTGCTGTACCCTGACTGACAGACTGACTGGGATGGTGCTGTTCCCTGACTGACAGACAGACTGGGATGGTGCTGTACCCTGACTGACAGACAGACTGGGATGGTGCTGTACCCTGACTGACAGACAGACTGGGATGGTGCTGTACCCTGACTGACAGACTGACTGGGATGGTGCTGTACCCTGACTGACTGACTGACTGGGATGGTGCTGTACCCTGACTGACTGACAGACTGGGATGGTGCTGTACCCTGACTGACAGACAGACTGGGATGGTGCTGTACCCTGACTGACTGACAGACTGGGATGGTGCTGTACCCTGACTGACTGACTGACTGGGATGGTGCTGTACCCTGACTGACTGACAGACTGGGATGGTGCTGTACCCTGACTGACTGACTGGGATGGTGCTGTACCCTGACTGACTGACAGACTGGGATGGTGCTGTACCCTGACTGACTGACTGGGATGGTGCTGTACCCTGACTGACTGACTGACTGGGATGGTGCTGTACCCTGACTGACTGACAGACTGGGATGGTGCTGTACCCTGACTGACTGACAGACTGGGACGGTGCTGTACCCTGACTGACTGACTGACTGACTGGGATGGTGCTGTACCCTGACTGACAGACAGACTGGGATGGTGCTGTACCCTGACTGACTGACTGACTGACTGGGATGGTGCTGTACCCTGACAGACAGACTGGGATGGTGCTGTACCCTGACTGACTGACTGACTGGGATGGTGCTGTACCCTGACTGACTGACTGACTGGGATGGTGCTGTACCCTGACTGACTGACAGACTGGGATGGTGCTGTACCCTGACTGACTGACTGACTGACTGGGATGGTGCTGTACCCTGACTGACTGACTGACTGGGATGGTGCTGTACCCTGACTGACTGACAGACTGGGATGGTGCTGTACCCTGACTGACTGACTGGGATGGTGCTGTACCCTGACTGACTGACTGACTGGGATGGTGCTGTACCCTGACTGACAGACTGGGATGGTGCTGTACCCTGACTGACTGACTGGGATGGTGCTGTACCCTGACTGACAGACTGGGATGGTGCTGTACCCTGACTGACTGACTGGGATGGTGCTGTACCCTGACTGACTGACTTACTGGGATGGTGCTGTACCCTGACTGACTGACTGGGATGGTGCTGTACCCTGACTGACTGACTGACTGGGATGGTGCTGTACCCTGACTGACTGACAGACTGGGATGGTGCTGTACCCTGACTGACTGACTGGGATGGTGCTGTACCCTGACTGACTGACTGGGATGGTGCTGTACCCTGACTGACTGACAGACTGGGATGGTGCTGTACCCTGACTGACTGACAGACTGGGATGGTGCTGTACCCTGACTGACTGACTGACTGACTGACTGGGACGGTGCTGTACCCTGACTGACAGACTGGGATGGTGCTGTACCCTGACTGACTGACTGACTGGGATGGTGCTGTACCCTGACTGACTGACTGGGATGGTGCTGTACCCTGACTGACTGACTGACTGGATGGTGCTGTACCTGACTGACTGACTGACTGGGATGGTGCTGTACCCTGACTGACTGACTGGGATGGTGCTGTACCCTGACTGACTGACTGGGATGGTGCTGTACCCTGACTGACTGACAGACTGGGATGGTGCTGTACCCTGACTGACTGACAGACTGGGATGGTGCTGTACCCTGACTGACTGACTGACTGGGACGGTGCTGTACCTGACTGACTGACAGACTGGGATGGTGCTGTACCCTGACTGACTGACAGACTGGGATGGTGCTGTACCCTGACTGACTGACTGGGATGGTGCTGTACCCTGACTGACTGACTGACTGGGATGGTGCTGTACCCTGACTGACTGACTGACTGGGATGGTGCTGTACCCTGACTGACTGACTGGGATGGTGCTGTACCCTGACTGACTGACTGACTGGGATGGTGCTGTACCCTGACTGACTGACTGACTGGGATGGTGCTGTACCCTGACTGACAGACTGACTGGGATGGTGCTGTACCCTGACTGACTGACAGACTGGGATGGTGCTGTACCCTGACTGACTGACTGACTGACTGACTGACTGGGATGGTGCTGTACCCTGACTGACTGACTGACTGACTGGGATGGTGCTGTACCCTGACTGACAGACAGACTGGGATGGTGCTGTACCCTGACTGACTGACTGACTGACTGACTGACTGGGATGGTGCTGTACCCTGACTGACGGACTGGGATGGTGCTGTACCCTGACTGACTGACTGACTGGGATGGTGCTGTACCCTGACTGACTGACTGACTGGGATGGTGCTGTACCCTGACTGACTGACTGACTGGGATGGTGCTGTACCCTGACTGACTGACAGACTGGGATGGTGCTGTACCCTGACTGACTGACTGACTGGGATGGTGCTGTACCCTGACTGACTGACTGACTGGGATGGTGCTGTACCCTGACTGACTGACTGACTGGGATGGTGCTGTACCCTGACTGACTGACTGACTGGGATGGTGCTGTACCCTGACTGACTGACAGACTGGGATGGTGCTGTACCCTGACTGACTGACTGACTGGGATGGTGCTGTACCCTGACTGACAGACAGACTGGGATGGTGCTGTACCCTGACTGACAGACTGACTGGGATGGTGCTGTACCCTGACTGACTGACTGACTGGGATGGTGCTGTACCCTGACTGACTGACAGACTGGGATGGTGCTGTACCCTGACTGACTGACAGGCTGGGATGGTGCTGTACCCTGACTGACAGACTGGGATGGTGCTGTACCTGACTGACAGACAGACTGGGATGGTGCTGTACCCTGACTGACTGACTGACTGGGATGGTGCTGTACCCTGACTGACTGACAGACTGGGATGGTGGTGTACCCTGACTGACTGACAGGCTGGGATGGTGCTGTACCCTGACTGACAGACTGGGATGGTGCTGTACCCTGACTGACAGACAGACTGGGATGGTGCTGTACCCTGACTGACTGACTGACTGGGATGGTGCTGTGTACCTGACTGACAGACTGGGATGGTGCTGTACCCTGACTGACTGACAGACTGGGATGGTGCTGTACCCTGACTGACAGACTGGGATGGTGCTGTACCCTGACTGACAGACTGGGATGGTGCTGTACCCTGACTGACTGACAGACTGGGATGGTGCTGTACCCTGACTGACTGACAGGCTGGGATGGTGCTGTACCCTGACTGACAGACTGGGATGGTGCTGTACCCTGACTGACAGACAGACTGGGATGGTGCTGTACCCTGACTGACAGACTGACTGGGATGGTGCTGTTCCCTGACTGACAGACAGACTGGGATGGTGCTGTACCCTGACTGACAGACAGACTGGGATGGTGCTGTACCCTGACTGACTGACAGACTGGGATGGTGCTGTACCCTGACTGACAGACAGACTGGGATGTGTGCTGTACCCTGACTGACAGACTGACTGGGATGGTGCTGTACCCTGACTGACTGACTGACTGGGATGGTGCTGTACCCTGACTGACTGACAGACTGGGATGGTGCTGTACCCTGACTGACAGACAGACTGGGATGGTGCTGTACCCTGACTGACTGACAGACTGGGATGGTGCTGTACCCTGACTGACTGACTGACTGGGATGGTGCTGTACCCTGACTGACTGACAGACTGGGATGGTGCTGTACCCTGACTGACTGACTGGGATGGTGCTGTACCCTGACTGACTGACAGACTGGGATGGTGCTGTACCCTGACTGACTGACTGGGATGGTGCTGTACCCTGACTGACTGACTGGGATGGTGCTGTACCCTGACTGACAGACAGACTGGGATGGTGCTGTACCCTGACTGACTGACAGACTGGGATGGTGCTGTACCCTGACTGACTGACTGACTGGGATGGTGCTGTACCCTGACTGACTGACAGACTGGGATGGTGCTGTACCCTGACTGACTGACAGACTGGGATGGTGCTGTACCCTGACTGACTGACAGACTGGGATGGTGCTGTACCCTGACTGACTGACTGGGATGGTGCTGTACCCTGACTGACTGACAGACTGGGATGGTGCTGTACCCTGACTGACTGACAGACTGGATGGTGCTGTACCCTGACTGACTGACAGACTGGGATGGTGCTGTACCCTGACTGACTGACAGACTGGGATGGTGCTGTACCCTGACTGACAGACAGACTGGGATGGTGCTGTACCCTGACTGACTGACTGACTGGGATGGTGCTGTAACCCTGACTGACAGACAGACTGGGATGGTGCTGTACGCTGACTGACAGACAGACTGGGATGGTGCTGTACCCTGACTGACTGACAGACTGGATGGTGCTGTACCCTGACTGACTGACTGACTGGGATGGTGCTGTACCCTGAC
>CM072255.1:197500-198851 GCA_036851935.1 Coregonus suidteri
ACACCACTAGTCATCGCTGGTTCTACCCCCCCAGACCATCAGTCTGCTGAATAGACACCACTAGTCAGCTGGTTCTACCCCCCAGACCATCAGTCTGCTGAATAGGACACCACTAGTCAGCTGGTTTCTACCCCCCAGACCATCAGTCTGCTGAATAGACACCACTAGTCAGCTGGTTTACCCCCCAGACCATCAGTCTGCTGAATAGACACCACTAGTCAGCTGGTTTCTACCCCCCAGACCATCAGTCTGCTGAATAGACACCACTAGTCAGCTGGTTCTACCCCCAGACCATCAGTCTGCTGAATAGACACCACTAGTCAGCTGGTTCTATCTAACCCCCAGACCATCAGTCTGCTGAATAGACACCACTAGTCAGCTGGTTCTACCCCCCAGACCATCAGTCTGCTGAATAGACACCACTAGTCAGCTGGTTTCTACCCCCCCCCAGACCATCAGTCTGCTGAATAGACACCACTAGTCAGCTGGTTCTACTACCCCCAGACCATCAGTCTGCTGAATAGACACCACTAGTCAGCTGGTTCTACCCCCCAGACCATCAGTCTGCTGAATAGACACCACTAGTCAGCTGGTTCTACCCCCAGACCATCAGTCTGCTGAATAGACACCACTAGTCAGCTGGTTCTACCCCCAGACCATCAGTCTGCTGAATAGACACCACTAGTCAGCTGGTTCTACCCCCAGACCATCAGTCTGCTGAATAGACACCACTAGTCAGCTGGTTCTACCCCCCCCAGACCATCAGTCTGCTGAATAGACACCACTAGTCAGCTGGTTCTACCCCCAGACCATCAGTCTGCTGAATAGACAACCACTATCAGCTGGTTCTACCCCCCTGGAGACCATCAGTCTGCTGAATAGACACCACTAGTCAGCTGGTTCTACCCCCCAGTACCATCAGTCTGCTGAATAGACACCACTAGTCAGCTGGTTCTACCCCCCAGACCATCAGTTCTGCTGAATAGACACCACTAGTCAGCTGGTTCTACCCCCAGACCATCAGTCTGCTGAATAGACACCACTAGTCAGCTGGTTCTACCCCCCAGACCATCAGTCTGCTGAATAGACACCACTAGTCAGCTGGTTCTACCCCCAGACCACCAGTCTGCTGAATAGACACCACTAGTCGCTGGTTCTACCCCCCAGACCATCAGTCCTGCTGAATAGACACCACTAGTCAGCTAGCCACCCCATGGTTCTACCCCCCCAGACCATCAGTCTGCTGAATAGACACCACTAGTCAGCTGTTTCTACCCCCCAGACCATCAGTCTGCTGAATAGCACAAACCAACCTGAAGCATTTATTTGGGCTACAATTTCTGAGGCTGGT
>CM072255.1:200103-216315 GCA_036851935.1 Coregonus suidteri
GCAGCGTTTTACCGTAAATGCAGTCTCCACGAATGTGTAATGTGAAAAGAAAAAAAAACGTTGCCTTTAAACTTTAAATCACGCTATAGCGCTGAACCTAGGCGAAACGGATTGAATCAAGACCGAAGTCTCCTTGAGATGACGTCTATTTTTCCAGAGTGCATCATGTGACTCAACCTGGACGACTGTACAGAGGTTCAGGCCAAGTGGAATGCACAGATTTACAAAGGATTGGAAAGGTGTAAGGCTCTGTGATGACTTCAAATAAGATAGGATGCATTTGATTTCTGATGTATTGAAACCGGGCCCTGGTAACTGTTTCCAAACCATGAATGATACGTGACTCGTGTTTAAAACCACTGTAGTGGTGTTGGGCTGGAACGCCACAACTTCGCCACCGGGGGGTAAAAGACACATTCATGTCCAAGCCAGGTTGGCCTTGGGTCTGTGTGAGAGGCCCATTTAGTGTGTGTGTGTGTGTGTGTGTGTGTGTGAGCCAGATGGGGAGAGGAGAAACATTAGCAAGAGGAATGTAAACTTCACTTCACAGGATAAAGAGTGTGTGCGTGTAGCGTTTCATAAAGCGAAAGAATGTCCGATCTAGATGAGTGGGGAATTAAACACGGAAAGTAATGAATCTCTTCCATTCACACACTGGTTATTATAGTCATCACTGCTATACTCTTCATGACCACTAGATGGCAGAAGGACATCAGGAGGAGGTGGTGTGGAGGACATCGGGAGGAGGTGGTGTGGAGGACATCAGGAGGTGGTGGTGTGGGGGACATCAGGAGGAGGTGGTGTGGGGGACATCAGGAGGAGGTGGTGTGGGGGACATCAGGAGGAGGTGGTGTGGGGGACATCAGGAGGAGGAGGTGGTGTGGGGGACATCAGGAGGAGGAGGAGGTGGTGGGGGGACATCAGGAGGAGGAGGAGGTGGTGTGGGGGACATCAGGAGGAGGAGGTGGTGTGGGGGACATCAGGAGGAGGAGGGGTGGGGGACATCAGGAGGAGGTGGTGTGGGGGACATCAGGAGGAGGTGGTGGGTGGGGGGACATCAGGAGGAGGAGGGGGGGTGGGGGGACATCAGGAGGAGGTGGTGGTGTGGGGGGACATCAGGAGGAGGTGGTGGTGGTGGGGGACATCAGGAGGTAGGAGGTGGTGTGGGGGGGGACATCAGGAGGAGGAGGTGGTGTGGGGGACAGGAGGAGGAGGAGGTGTGGGGGGGGAGGAGGAGGAGGTGGTGTGGGGGACATCAGGAGGAGGTGGTGTGGGGGACATCAGGAGGAGGAGGAGGGTGTGGGGGGGAGGAGGAGGAGGAGGTGGTGTGGGGGACATCAGGAGGAGGAGTGGTGTGGGGGACATCAGGAGGAGGAGGTGGTGTGGAGGACATCAGGAGGAGGAGGTGTGGGGGACATCAGGAGGAGGAGGAGGTGTGGGGGACATCAGGAGGAGGAGGGTGTGGGGGACATCAGGAGGAGGAGGTGTGGGGGACATCAGGAGGAGGAGGTGGTGTGGAGGACATCAGGAGGAGGTGGTGGTGTGGGGGACATCAGGAGGATGTGGAGGTGTGGGGGGGACATCAGGAGGAGGAGGTGGTGTGTGGGGGGACATCAGGAGGAGGTGGTGGTGTGGGGGACATCAGGAGGAGGAGGTGTGGGGGACATCAGGAGGAGGAGGTGGTGTGGGGGACATCAGGAGGAGGAGGTTGGTGTGGGGGACATCAGGAGGAGGAGGTTGTGTGGGGGACATCAGGAGGAGGAGGAGGAGGTGGTGTGGGGGACATCAGGAGGAGGAGGTGGTGTGGGGGACATCAGGAGGATGTGGAGGTGTGGGGGACATCAGGAGGAGGTGGTGTGGGGGACATCAGGAGGAGGAGGTGGTGTGGAGGACATCAGGAGGAGGAGGTGGTGTGGAGGACATCAGGAGGAGGAGGTGTGGGGGACATCAGGAGGGGGAGGATTGGAGCTTCATGGCACCCTATTCCCTATATAGTGCACTACTTTAGACCAGAGAATGGCAACCTATTCCCTATATAGTGCACTACTTTAGACCAGAGAATGGCACCCTATTCCCTATATAGTGCACTACTTTAGACCAGAGAATGGCACCCTATTCCCTATATAGTGCACTACTTTAGACCAGAGAATGGCACCCTATTCCCTATATAGTGCACTACTTTAGACCAGAGAATGGTGCAGGACCCATCGGGTGCCATTTGGAACGCATCCGTGGAGAAGCAGTACCTATAGCTGGTCCTCTGTAGCTCCGCTGGTAGAGCACGGCGCTTGTAACGCCAGGGTAGTGGGTTCGATCCCCGGGACCACCCATACACAAAAAATGTATGCACGCATGACTGTAAGTGGCTTTGGATAAAAGCGTCTGCTAAATGGCATATTATTATTATTATTATTATAGGAGTAGACGTGGACCAGCGGTGTGAAATGTCGTTATGGCATTCTGAAGGAGTTTCCTTCCTCTGTCTGAAGCCTGAGATATGATATTATTATTATTCCAGTGATTTCTTCTGCTCCAGATTAACACCTGGTATAACTGCCAGATACATCTGTCAGGAGGGTAGGAGTAGGAGTAGTAGCTCCGGGCTCTGATCAGTCCCTACACCCAAACGAGGGCACTGCGTCCATCCACCTCTGGCCTGCTGGCTCCCCTACCTCTGCTGAAGCACGGTTCCCGCTCAGCCCAGTCAAAACTGTTCGCTGCTCTGGCACCCCAATGGTGGAACAAGCTCCCTCACGACGCCAGGACAGCGGAGTCACTCACCACCTTCCGGAGACATTTGAAACCCCACCTCTTTAAGGAATACCTGGGATAGGATAAAGTAATCCTTCTATCCCACTGCCTATAGGGTGAATGCACCAATTTGTGAGTCGCTCTGGTTAAGAGCGTCTGCTAAATGACGTAAATGTGCCCTTGAGCAAGGCACTTAACCCTAATTGCTCCTGTAAGTCACTCTGGATAAGAGCGTCTGCTAAATGACTAAAATGTAAATGTAAATGTAGTAGAAGAATCTTATGCTGTGTTGTTGTGGCGTCTCTCTTGTCGTGATATGTGTGTTGTCCTATATTTTAAATGTTTTAATCCCAGCCCCCGTCACCGCAGGAGGCCGTCATTGTAAATAATAATTTCTTCTTAACTGACTTGCCTGGTTAAATAACGTTTCTTTTAAAAGTAAACCAGTAGAGGTCTAGAACCAGGCCAGGACCGGTTTTGAAGGGGAACAGGGGTGTTGGGTGGGTGGGCCAGATTGGTGTGTTGCCGTTCCTAAAGAGCTGGTTGGCTGCCCCCCCTCCTCCCTGCCAATGACCTCAGCGTCTCACGTCATTGTTGACCAATGTGTGTGTTGGATATTGACCCATAAGTCTTCAATGACAATATGAAACAGGAAACATTAACCGAACTAGAACTACTACCACCCTGTCTACTGATGGGTAGAACTACTACTACCACCCTGTCTACTGATGGGTAGAACTACTACTACCACCCTGTCTACTGATGGGTAGAACTACTACTACCACCCTGTCTACTGATGGGGTAGAACTACTACTACCACCCTGTCTACTGATGGGGTAGAACTACTACTACCACCCTGTCTACTGATGGGTAGAACTACTACTACCACCCTGTCTACTGACTGATGGGTAGAACTACTACTACCACCCTGTCTACTGATGGGTAGAACTACTACTACCACCCTGTCTACTGATGGGTAGAACTACTACTACCACCCTGTCTACTGATGGGTAGAACTACTACTACCACCCTGTCTACTGACTGATGGGTAGAACTACTACTACCACCCTGTCTACTGACTGATGGGTAGAACTACTACTACCACCCTGTCTACTGACTGATGGGTAGAACTACTACTACCACCCTGTCTACTGAGGGGTAGAACTACTACTACCACCACCCTGTCTACTGATGGGTAGAACTACTACTACCACCCTGTCTACTGATGGGGGTAGACTACTACTACCACCCTGTCTACTGATGGGTAGAACTACTACTACCACCCTGTCTACTGATGGGTAGAACTACTACTACCACCCTGTCTCTACTGATGGGTAGAACTACTACTACCACCCTGTCTACTGATGGGTAGAACTACTACTACTACCACCCTGTCTACTGATGGGTAGAACTACTACTACCACCCTGTCTACTGATGGGTAGAACTACTACTACCACCCTGTCTACTGATGGGTAGAACTACTACTACCACCCTGTCTACTGACTGATGGGTAGAACTACTACTACCCACCCTGTCTACTGATGGGTAGAAACTACTACTACCACCCTGTCTACTGATGGGTAGAACTACTACTACCACCCTGTCTACTGATGGGTAGAACTACTACTACCACCCTGTCTACTGATGGGTCTAAACTGACTACCACCCCCCCCACCTGATACTAGACTACTACTACCACCCTGTCTACTGATGGGTAGAACTACTACCACCCTGTCTACTGATGATGGTAGAACTACTACTACCACCCTGTCTACTGATGGGTAGAACTACTACTACCACCCTGTCTACTGATGATGGTAGAACTACTACTACCACCCTGTCTACTGACTGATGGGTAGAACTACTACTACCACCCTGTCTACTGATGGGTAGAAAACTACTACTACCACCCTGTACTACTGATGGGTAGAACTACTACTACCACCCTGTCTACTGATGGGTAGAACTACTACTACCACCCTGTCTACTGACTGGGTAGAACTACTACTACCACCCTGTCTACTGACTGATGGGTAGAACTACTACTACCACCCTGTCTACTGATGGGTAGAACTACTACTACCACCCTGTCTACTACTGATGGGTAGAGAACTACTACTACCACCCTGTCTACTGACTGATGGGTAGAACTACTACTACCACCCTGTCTACTACTGATGGGTAGAACTACTACTACCACCCTGTCTACTGACTGATGGGTAGAAACTACTACTACCACCCTGTCTACTGACTGATGGGTAGAACTACTACTACCACCCTGTCTACTGATGGGTAGAACTACTACTACCACCCTGTCTACTGACTGATGGGTAGAACTACTACTACCACCCTGTCTACTGATGGGTAGAACTACTACTACCACCCTGTCTACTGACTGATGGGTAGAACTACTACTACCACCCTGTCTACTGACTGATGGGTAGAACTACTACTACCACCCTGTCTACTGACTGATGGGTAGAACTACTACTACCACCCTGTCTACTGATGGGTAGAACTACTACTACCACCCTGTCTACTGATGGGTAGAACTACTACTACCACCCTGTCTACTGATGGGTAGAACTACTACTACCACCCTGTCTACTGATGGGTAGAACTACTACTACCCACCTGTCTACTGATGGGTAGAAAACTACTACTACCACCCTGTCTACTGACTGATGGGTAGAACTACTACTACCACCCTGTCTACTGATGGGTAGAACTACTACTACCACCCTGTCTACTGATGGGTAGAACTACTACTACCACCCTGTCTACTGATTGATGGGTAGAACTACTACTACCACCCTGTCTACTGATGGGTAGAACTACTACTACCACCCTGTCTACTGATGGGTAGAACTACTACTACCACCCTGTCTACTGATGGGTAGAACTACTACTACCACCCTGTCTACTGATGGGTAGAACTACTACTACCACCCTGTCTACTGATGGGTAGAAACTACTACTACCACCCTGTCTACTGACCTGATGACTGATGGGTAGAACTACTACTACCACCCTGTCTACTGACTGATGGGTAGAACTACTACTACCACCCTGTCTACTGATGGGTAGAACTACTACTACCAACCCTGTCTACTGATGGGTAGAACTACTACTACCACCCTGTCTACTGATGGTAGAACTACTACTACCACCCTGTCTACTGATGGGTAGAACTACTACTACCCACCCTGTCTACTGATGTCTACTGTGGGTAGAACTACTACTACCCACCCTGTCTACTGATGGGTAGAACTACTACTACCACCCTGTCTACTGACTGATGGGTAGAACTACTACTACCACCCTGTCTACTGATGGGTAGAACTACTACTACCACCTGTCTACTGATGGGTAGAACTACTACTACCACCCTGTCTACTGATGATGGGTAGAACTACTACTACCACCCTGTCTACTGACTGATGGTAGAAACTACTATACTACCACCCTGTCTACTGATGGGTAGAACTACTACTACCACCCTGTCTACTGATGGGTAGAACTACTACTACCACCCTGTCTACTGATGGGTAGAACTACTACTACCACCCTGTCTACTGATGGTAGAGAACTACTACTACCACCCTGTCTACTGATGGGTAGAACTACTACTACCACCCTGTCTACTGATGGGTAGAACTACTACTACCACCCTGTCTACTGATGGGTAGAACTACTACTACCACCCTGTCTACTGATGATGGGTAGAACTACTACTACCCACCCTGTCTACTGATGGGTAGAACTACTACTACCACCCTGTCTACTGATGGGTAGAACTACTACTACCACCCTGTCTACTGATGATGGTAGAACTACTACTACCACCCTGTCTACTGATGGGTAGAACTACTACTACCACCCTGTCTACTGATGGGTGGGTAGAACTACTACTACCACCCTGTCTACTGATGGGGTAGAACTACTACTACCACCCTGTCTACTGATGGGTAGAACTACTACTACCACCCTGTCTACTGATGGGTAGAACTACTACTACCACCCTGTCTACTGATGGGGTAGAACTACTACTACCACCCTGTTCTACCTACTGATGGGTAGAACTACTACTACCACCCTGTCTACTGATGGGTAGAACTACTACTATACCACCCTGTCTACTGATACCCTGTCTACTGATGGGTAGAACTACTACTACCACCCTGTCTACTGATGGGTAGAACTACTACTCACCCACCCTGTCTACTGATGGGTAGAACTACTACTACCACCCTGTCTACTGATGGGTAGAACTACTACACCACCCTGTCTGACCCTGTCTACCACCCTACTATGATGGGTAGAACTACTACCACCACCCTGTCTCCTCTACTGATGGGTAGAACTACTACTACCACCCTGTCTACTGATGGGTAGAACTACTACTACCACCCTGTCTACTGACTGATGGGTAGAACTACTACTACCACCCTGTACTACTGATGGGTAGAACTACTACTACTAGGGGTCCTACTGATGGGTAGAACTACTACTACCACCCTGTCTACTGACTGATGGGTAGAACTACTACTACCCACCCTGTCTGTCTGATAGAGTACTACTAACCACCACTAGAACTACTCACTACCCACCCTCTCCCTGTCTGATGGGTAGAACACTACTACATCACCCTGACCCTGTTCTCCTCTTCCCTGTCTACTGATGGGTAGATGGGTAGAACTACTACTCACCCACCCTGTTCTACTCTTCCCTGATGGGTAGAGGGGACCACTAGGGGACCTACATCACCCTGACCCTGTTCTCCTCTTCCCCTGTCTGATGTAGAGGGGTAGAGGGGACCACTGAGGGGACCCTACATCACCCTGACCACCTGTTCTCCTCTTCCCTGTCTACTGATGGGTAGAGGGGACCACTAGGGGACCTACATCACCCTGACCCTGTTCTCCCTCTTCCCTGTCTACTGATGGGTAGAGGGACCACTAGGGGACCTACATCACCCTGACCCTGTTCTCCTCTTCCCTGTCTACTGATGGGTAGAGGGGACCACTAGGGGACCTACATCACCCTGACCCTGTTCTCCTCTTCCCTGTCTGATGGGTAGAGGGGACCACTAGGGGACCTACATCACCCTGACCCTGTTCTCCTCTTTCCTGTCTACTGATGGGTAGAGGGGACCACTAGGGGACCTACATCACCCTGACCCTGACCCTTCTCCTCTTCCCTGTCTGATGGGTAGAGGGGACCACTAGGGGACCTACATCACCCTGACCCTGTTCTCCTCTTCCCTGTCTACTGATGGGTAGAGGGGACCACTAGGGGACCTACATCACCCTGACCCTGTTCTCCTCTTCCCTGTCTACTGATGGGTAGAGGGGACCACTAGGGGACCTACATCACCCTGACCCTGTTCTCCTCTTCCCTGTCTATGGGTGGTAGGGGACCACTAGGGGACCTACATCACCCTGACCCTGTTCTCCTCTTCCCTGTCTACTGATGGGTAGAGGGGACCACTAGGGGACCTACATCACCCTGACCCTGTTCTCCTCTTCCCTGTCTACTGATGGGTAGACCACTAGGGACCACAACAGGGGACCACCTACATCTCTTCCCCTGACCCTGTTCTCACCTCCCTTCCCTGTCTACTGATGGGTAGAGGGGACCACTAGGGGACCTACAACACCCTGACCCTGTTCTCCTCTTCCCTGTCTGATGGGTAGAGGGGACCACTAGGGGACCTACAACACCCTGACCCTGTTCTCCTCTTCCCTGTCTACTGATGGGTAGAGGGGACCACTAGGGGACCTACAACACCCTGACCCTGTTCTCCTCTTCCCTGTCTACTGATGGGTAGAGGGGACCACTAGGGGACCTACATCACCCTGACCCTGTTCTCCTCTTCCCTGTCTATGGGTAGAGGGGACCACTAGGGGACCTACATCACCCTGACCCTGTTCTCCTCTTCCCTGTCTACTGATGGGTAGAGGGGACCACTAGGGGACCTACATCACCCTGACCCTGTTCTCCTCTTCCCTGTCTCTGATGGGTAGAGGGGACCACTAGGGGACCTACATCACCCTGACCCTGTTCTCCTCTTCCCTGTCTACTGATGGGTAGAGGGGACCACTAGGGGACCTACATCACCCTGACCCTGTTCTCCTCTTCCCTGTCTAATGGGTAGAGGGGACCACTAGGGTAGACCCTTTCTCCATCTCCCTGACCACTAGGGGACCTACCACTAGGGGACCCTGACAATTAGGGTTTCTCCTCTTAAGGGCCCTCTCTACAGATTTTTTTCCATAGTGTCGGGGATAGCGACCTTTTAGGTCCCACGTCCGTAAGTACCTGTGAAGGAGGGTTGGGGTGTGTCCAGTCTGAGGGGGAGGTACAGGGTAATTGGCTCCTTGTTGTGTGAGGAGGAGAACCATCTGTGTCTGGGTGTTTTCCAGCATATCAAACTAGATCTATTTCATCTGGACAAAGGCCTTTTTGTTTAAAGACCTCTTTCTGAAGACCTAATCATCTCTCTAAACTTTCCAATCCGTCGGTTCGCTTCTGGAGGATTCTCTACTGAGATCTAATAAAACCATTCATCTGTTTTGTAGTCTGACGGGAAAACCAAATTTTCCATCTGGATCTAAATCCAACACCCTTTTCCTAATCTATATCCTGTGGAATGGACTGGTGCTATTAATCTCCATATATCCTGGAATATGGACATGACATCTCCAGTATATCCTGTGGACTGGACTGAGGTGACATCTCCAGTATATCCTGTGGAACTGACTGGTGCTGAGGACATGACATCTCCAGTATATCCTGTGGAACTGGACTGGTGCTGAGGACATGATCTCCTCCTGTGGAACTGGACAGGTTGCTGTCAGTATATCGGTCTGAGGCTGATCTCTCCTGTGGAACTGGACTGGTGCTGAGGACAATGACACTAGAGGAAGAAAACATGAACCGATCCTGTGGAACTGTCTGGTGCTATCTAACAAGCCCCTAGCCAGTCTCACTCACACACACAACCCTAGACAGCCCCTAGCCAGTCTCACTCACACACACAACCCTAGACAGCCCCTAGCCAGTCTCACACACCCCTACATATTCCCACAACCCTGCGCGGCCCCTAGTCAGTCATATACAGTAAATAGCCTGTAAAGACCTGACTCTGGAGAGGAGATGGTAACGGAGAGGCATCAGGAGTCTCAGGGGAGAGCTGTCGCCAGCTGTTTCTCAAACATTGAACAAGACTCCTAGACGCTCTCACACAGAGAAACACAGTGACACACTGAGGGATGCAGACATCTCCAGGGAGGAGACTGCAGAGAGACAGACAGACAGGACATACATTACTGTGTGCTGCAGACATCTACAGGGAGGAGACTGCAGAGAGACAGACAGACAGACAGGACATACATTACTGTGTGCTACAGACATCTCCAGGGAGGAGACTGCAGAGAGACAGACAGACAGGACATACATTACTGTGTGCTACAGACATCTACAGGGAGGAGACTGCAGAGAGACAGACAGACAGGACATACATTACTGTGCTAAACTACTGTCTCCTGTGGCACCCTATTCCCTATCTAGAGCCCTATGGGCCCTGCTTAAATGGAGTGCACTATTAAGGGAATAGGTTGCAATGTAGAGGTCGGGTGAAGGTTAGGAGGAGGGAGGGGTAGGGTGTCCCCTCAGAGCTGAAGGTAAGGAGCAGGGAGGGGAGGGTGTCCCCTCAGAGCTGAAGGTAAGGAGGAGGGAGGGGAGGGTGTCCCCTCAGAGCTGAAGGTGAGGAGGAGGGAGGGGAGGGTGTCCCCTCAGAGCTGAAGGTGAGGAGGAGGGAGGGGAGGGTGTCCCTCAGAGCTGAAGTTGAGGAGGAGGGAGGGTTGGGTGTCCCCTCAGAGCTGAAGGTAAGGAGGAAGGTTAGGAGGAAGATAAGGAGGGGAGGGTGTCCCCTCAGAGCTGAAGGTGAGGAGGAGGGAGGGTTGGGTGTCCCCTCAGAGCTGAAAGTAAGGAGGAGGGAGGGTTGGGTGTCCCCTCAGAGCTGAAGATAAGGAGGAGGGAGGGGAGGGTGTCCCCTCAGAGCTGAAGGTGTGGAGGAGGGAGGGGAGGGTGTCCCCTCAGAGCTGAAGGTAGGAGGAGGGAGGGGAGGGGGAGGGTTGGGTGTCCCCTCAGAGCTGAAGATAAGGAGGAGGGAGGGTTGGTTGTCCCCTCAGAGCTGAAGGTGAGGAGGGGAGGGAGGGTTGGGTGTCCCCTCAGAGCTGAAGGTGAGGAGGAGGGATGGTAGGGTGTCCCCTCAGAGCTGAAGGTGAGGAGGAGGGAGGGGTAGGGTGTCCCCTCAGAGCTGAAGGTTAGGAGAAGAGAGGGGTAGTGTGTCCCCTTAGAGCTGAAGGTGAGGAGGAGGAGGGAGGGGAGAGTGTCCCCTCAGAGCTGAAGGTGAGGAGGAGGGAGGGAGGGGAGGGTGTCCCCTCAGAGCTGAAGATGAGGAGGAGGGAGGGGAGGGTGTCCCCTCAGAGCTGAAGATGAGGAGGAGGGAGGGGAGGGTGTCCCCTCAGAGCTGAAGGTGAGGAGGAGGGAGGGTTGGGTGTCCCCTCAGAGCTGAAAGTAAGGAGGAGGGAGGGTTGGTTGTCCCCTCAGAGCTGAAGGTGAGGAGGGAGGGAGGGTTGGGTGTCCCCTCAGAGCTGAAGGTGAGGAGGAGGGAGGGTAGCGTGTCCCCTCAGAGGAGGAGGGAGGGGAGGGTGTCCCCTCAGAGCTGAAGGTAAGGAGGAGGGAGGGGAGGGTGTCCCCTCAGAGCTGAAGGTGAGGAGGAGGGAGGGGTAGGGTGTCCCCTCAGAGCTGAAGGTGAGGAGGAGGGAGGGTAGCGTGTCCCCTCAGAGGAGGAGGGAGGGGAGGGTGTCCCCTCAGAGCTGAAGGTAAGGAGGAGGGAGGGGAGGGTGTCCCCTCAGAGCTGAAGGTGAGGAGGAGGGAGGGTTGGGTGTCCCCTCAGAGCTGAAGGTGAGGAGGAGGGATGGTAGGGTGTCCCCTCAGAGCTGAAGGTGAGGAGGAGGGAGGGGTAGGGTGTCCCCTCAGAGCTGAAGGTGAGGAGGAGGAGGGAGGGGTAGCGTGTCCCCTCAGAGCTGAAGGTAAGGAGGAGGGTAGGGTGTCCCCTCAGAGCTGAAGATATGGAGGAGGGAGGGTAGGGTGTCCCCTCAGAGTTGAAGATATGGAGGAGGGAGGGTAGGGTCTTGTTTTACATCAGTGTTCCTCAGTGTGAGCACCAACATTAGATTACTATTAGGCTGTAACAGTCTATTCCCATCTAACAGGGATGCTAGTGGACAATGGGATCTTAGTTATAGAGGGGATGGCTGCTGGCGGGACAGAGGGCGACGACGTCACAGCTCTTATAACAGACCACATGGACCCAGTTAACACTACAGTCTCTCTGTCTGGACCCAGTTAACACTACAGTCTCTCTGTCTGGACCAGGATCAACACTGACACTAAGGACAGTCTCTCTGTCTGGACCAGGATCAACACTGACACTAAGGACACTAAGGACAGTCTCTCTGTCTGGACCAGGATAAACACTGACACTAAGGACACTAAGGACAGTCTCTCTGTCTGGACCAGGATAAACACTGACACTAAGGACAGTCTGTCTGTCTGGACCAGGATAAACACTGACACTAAGGACAGTCTCTCTGTCTGGACCAGGATAAACACTGACACTAAGGACACTAAGGACAGTCTCTCTGTCTGGACCAGGATAAACACTGACACTAAGGACAGTCTGTCTGTCTGGACCAGGATAAACACTGACACTAAGGACAGTCTCTCTGTCTGGACCAGGATAAACACTGACACTAAGGACAGTCTCACTGTCTGGACCAGGATAAACACTGACACTAAGGACACTAAGGTCAGTCTCTCTGTCTAGACCAGGATAAACACTGACACTAAGGACAGTCTCTCTGTCTAACACCAGGATAAACACTGACACTAAGGACACTAAGGTCAGTCTCTCTGTCTAGACCAGGATCAACACTGACACTAAGGACATTAAGGACAGTCTCTCTGTCTGGACCAGGATCAACACTGACACTAAGGACACTAAGGACAGTCTCTCTGTCTAGACCAGGATAAACACTGACACTAGAATACTAGACAGTCTCTCTGTCTGGACCAGGATAGAACACCTAACACTAAGGACACTACAACTGGACCAGGAGAACACTGACACTAAGGACAGAACTGTCTGGACAACACTGACACTAAGACAGTCTCTCTGTCTGGACCAGGATCAAACTGGACACTAGAACACCACTAAGGACAGTCTCTCTGTCTGGACCAGGATAAACACTGACACTAAGGACAGTCTCTCAACTGGACCAGGATAAACACTAACACTAAGGACAGTCTCTCTCTGTACAACTGGACCAGGATAAAAACACTGACACTAAGGACAGAACACTCTGTCTGGACCACTAGAAAACACTGACACTAAGAACAGTCTACAACTGGACCAGGATAACACTGACACTAAGGACACTAGGACAAGTCTCTCTGTCTGGACCAGGATCAACACTGACACTAAGGACACTCTCTGTCTGGACCAGGATAGAACACTGACACTAGGACACTAGGACAGTCTCTCTGTCTGGGACCAGGATAACACACTGACACTAAGGACAGTCTCTCTGTCTGGACCAGGATAAACACTGACACTAAGGACACTAAGGACAGTCTCTCTGTCTGGACCAGGATAAACACTGACACTAAGGACACTAAGGACAGTCTCTCTGTCTGGACCAGGATAAACACTGACACTAAGGAACTCTCTGTCTGGACCAGGATAAACACTGACACTAGAACACTCTCTCTGTCTGGACCAGGAGAACACCTAACACTAAGGACACTAAGGACAGTCTCTCTGTCTGGACCAGGATAAACACTGACACTAAGGACAGTCTCTCTGTCTGGACCACTAGAAACACTGACACTAAGGACAGAACTCTCTGTCTGGACCAGGATAAACACCTAACACTAAGGACACTAAGGACAACTCTCTGTCTGGACCAGGATAAACACTGACACTAAGGACACTAAGGACAGTCTCTCTGTCTGGACCACTAGAACACCTAACACTAAGACACTAGGACACACTCTCTGTCTGGACCAGTATAAACACTGACACTAAGGACAGTCTCTCTGTCTGGACCACTAGAAACACTAACACTAAGGACTAGTCTCTCTGTCTGGACCAGGATAAACACTAACACTAGACACTAGAACACTCTCTCTGTCTGGACCACTAGAAAAACCTGACACTAAGGACAGTCTCTCAACTGGACCACTAGATAAACCTGACACTAAGGACACTAAACACACAACTGGACCACTAGACCAGGATAACACTGAACACTAACTGGACACTAAGGACAACACTCTGTCTGGACCAGGATCAACACTGACACTAAGGACTAGAACTCTACAACTGGACCACTATAAACACACACTAAGGACAGTCACTACAACTGGACCACTATAAACACTAACACTAAGGACAGTCTCTCTGTCTGGACCACTGGAAACACTAGAACACTAAGGACAGTCTCTACAACTGGACCACTAGAACACCTAACACTAAGGACAGTCTCTACAACTGGACCACTAGATAAACACTGACACTAAGGACAGTCTCTCTGTCTGGACCAGGATAACACTGACACTAAGGACACTAAGAACACTACAACTGGACCACTAGAACACCTGACACTAAGGACAGTCTCTACAACTGGACCACTAGGACACCTAAACACTAGAACACTAAGGACACTAAGAACAGTCTCTCTGTCTGGACCAGGATAAACACTGACACTAAGGGACAGTCTCTACAACTGGACCAGAACACCTAACACTGACACTAAGGACACAAAGGACAGTCTCTCTGTCTGGACTAGGATAAACACTGACACTAAGAACACTAAGGACAATACTAGAACACTACAACTGGACCACTAGAACACTAACACTAGATACAGGACAGTACTCTCTGACCACTAGACCACACTAAACACTGACACTACAACTGGACCACTAGAACACCGGACACAGAACACTGACACTAAGGACACTAAGGACAGTCTCTCTGTCTGGACCACTATAAACACTGACACTAGGACAGTCTCTCTGTCTGGACCAGGATAAACACTGACACTTAGGACACTAGGACAGTCTCTCAAACTGGACCAGGATAAACACTGACACTAAGGACACTCTCATCTGGACCACTATCAACACTAACACTAAGGACTAGTCTCTCTGTCTGGACCAGGATAAACACTAACACTAAGGACTAGTCTCTCTGTCTGGACCACTATAAACACTAACACTAAGAAACACTCTCAACTGGACCAGGATAGAACACTGACACTAAGGACACTAAGGACACTACAACTGGACCACTAGGACCAAGATAGAACACTAGAACACTACAAAGGACAGTCTCTCTGTCTGGACCAGGAATCTAGAACACTACACTGGACCACTAGAACTCTCTGTCTGGACCAGGACACAACACTGGACACTAGAACACCTAACACTGAATACTGGAACACTACACACTGACACTAAGACACACCTAACTGTCTAGGACACAGGATAAACACTGACACTAAGGACTAGAACACTCTGTCTGGACCACTATAAACTGACACTAGAACACTAAGGACAGTCACTCTGTCTGGACCACTAGAACACCTAAACACTAACTAGAACACTCTGTCTGGACCACTAGAACACCTAACACTAGGACAGTCTCTACAAACTGGACCAGGATAACACTGACACTAAGGACACTAGGACAGTCTCTCTGTCTGGACCACTAGAACAACACTGACACTAAGGACAGTCTCTACTGTCTGGACCACTATAAACACTAACACTAAGAACACTAAGGACAGTCTCTGGACTGGACTAGATAATACAACACTAGACACTAAGAACACTCTCAACTGGACCACTAGATAAACACTGACACTAAGGACACTAGGACAGTCTCTCTAGAACACCAGGATAGAACACTGACACTAAGGACACTAGAACAGTCTCACTGTCTGGACCACTTAGGATCAATAAACACTGGACACTAGGACACCTAACACTGTCTAGAACACTAAAACTGGACCACTAAGGACAGTCTCTAACACTAGACCACTAGATCAACACTGACACTAGAACACTAACAGGACAGTCTCTACTGTCTGGACAGGAGAAACACTGACACTAAGGACTTAGTCTCTACAACTGGACCACTATAAACACTGACACTAAGGACACTAGAACACTACAACTGGACCACTAGAACACCTAACACTAGAATACTAGAACTGTACAAACTGGACCACTAGAACACTAACACTAGAACACTCTCAACTGGACCACTAGAACAACTAACACTAGAACACTAGAACACTACAACTGGACCACTAGAACACCTA